>CM040827.1:1015022-1042522 GCA_022828995.1 Vimba vimba
GTCCTGTTTTCTGGGTAAATTAATCAAAATTAAGTGAGTTTTTGCTTAAAAAAAGCAAAATTATCTGCCAGTGGGGTAAAAAAAAGAAAGAAAAAAATCTTAATTCACACAGAAACAAGATTATTTTTCTGACCCCATTTGCAGATAATTTTGCTTGTTTTAAGCAAAAACTCACTTAATTTTGATTAATTTACCCAGAAAACAAGACTTAAAATCTTATGTAATTTTACTACTTTAGGAAATGCTTCTTGATTTAAGAAATGTTTGATATTTGGACTGGAAACAAGACAAAAATCTAAATTTTGCCCATCAAATGAACACAGCGCAGGCCTGTGCTCGAGGCCTTCTGCGAGCGCATCCAGTAAACCGGATTAAAGGGATAGTTCGCCCAAAAATGATATTTAAGCCATGATTTACTCACCCTCAAGCCGTTCGAGATGCATATGTCAATCTTTTTTCAGACGAACAGATTTTCAGTTATTTTAGAAAATGTCTTAGATCTTTCAGTGTTTATAATGCGAGGCAATGGGGTCCAGCTGATTCACGTTTGAAAATGTACATGCATCCTTCTCAAAAATAATCCATCCGGCTCCAGGGGGATAAACGAAGGCCTTCTGAGGGTAATCCGTGCGGTTTTGTCGTAAAAATATACATATTTAAAACTTTATAAACTAAAATAACTGGCTTCCGGTGGCGGTCGGTGCGCGTTCACAGAGATGGAAAGCGTCGTGACGTAGAACGAGCGTTGAGTTTTGTTTTGCTCTGCTCTCTGGCTGCGTTGTCACGCTCGTTCTACGTCACGACGCTTCCGACACTATTTCCTACGTCATATGCCAGCAACCATCTCTGTGAACGCGCAGCGACCGCCACCGGAAGCCAGTTATTTTAGTTTATAAAGTTTTAAATATGTATATTTTTACGACAAAACCGCACGGATTACCCTCAGAAGGCCTTCGTTTATCCCCCTGGAGCCGGATGGATTATTTTTGAGAAGGATGCATGTACATTTTCCGACTTGAATCAGCTGGACCCCATTGCCTCACATTATAAACACTGAAAGATCTAAGACATTTTCTAAAATAACTGAAAATGTGTTCGTCTGAAAAAAGATTGACATATGCATCTCGAACGGCTTTAGGGTGAGTAAATCATGGCTTAAATATCATTTTTGGGCGAACTATCCCTTTAAGCGCGCCTCGGTAAAGCCGTTTGTGCTGCTGTAATCTCAGTCTGGTCTCTGTCCTGAACTCAAACGCTGCAGACTCGGGTCTTTCTGCATTTAACATTATCTTCATCTTCACTGCCTCTTCCGAAACAGATTCAGCCGTTCTGTCACATGACATTTGGCAGGCGCTCGTATTCCAAACGCCTCATTAAATCCTAATTTGTTGGTCATTTGTGCTGATGTCTGAAATCACCAGCCTAATAATCCACAAACAGCGGCCGCAAAGTGTTTTAACTAGTGCTGGGCAACGATTAATAACAGTTTGTGTTTACATAATATATATGTGTGTGTAATTATGTTGTATATATAAATACACACACATGCATGTTTATATTTAAGAAAAATGAGTTATATATATATAAAATATTTATATTTAAATATAATATAAATTATGTATATACAGTACCAGTCAAAAGTTTGGAAACAGTACTATTTTTAATGCTTTTGAAAGAAGTCTCTTATGCTCATCAAGCCTGCAGTTAAAAAAAACAAAAACAAAAAAAAACCAGTAATATTATGAAATATTATTACAATTTAAAATAATGGTTCTCTTTTTTAATATACTTCAAAATGTAATTTATTTTTGTGATGCAAAGCTGAATTTTCATCAGCAAGTACTCCAGTCTTTGGTGTCTTATGATCCTTCAGAAATCATTCTAATATGATGATTTATGATCAATGTTGGAAACAGTTGTGCTGCTTAATATTTTTTTTATAACCTGAGATACTTTTTTCAGGATTATTTGATGAATAAAAAGTTAAAAAGAACTGTATTTATTTAGAATAGAAATCTTTTGTAACAATATACACTACCGTTCAAAAGTTTGGGAACAATAACTATTTTTTTTTTTTTAAGAAATTAGTACTTTAATTCAACAAGGATGCGTTAAATTGATAAAAGGTGATGGTAACGATTTATATTGTTAGAAATGTTTTTATTTTGAATAAATGCTGTTTTTAAGAATAAATGCTGTTAACGTTTTACTCATCAATGAATCCTGAAAAAAGTATTCCAAAAAAATATATTAAACAGCACAACTGTTTCCATCATTGATAATAACTGAGTATCAAATCATCATATTAGAATGATTTCTGAAGGATCATAAGACACCAAAGACTGGAGTACTTGCTGATGAAAATTCAGCTTTGCATCACAAAAATAAATTACATTTTAAAATATATTAAAAAAGAGAACCATTATTTTAAATTGTAATAATATTTCATAATATTACTGTTTTTTTTTATTTTTTTATTTTTTTAACTGCAGGCTTGATGAGCATAAGAGACTTCTTTCAAAAACATTAAAAATAATAATGTTTCCAAACTTTTGACTGGTACTGTATATATATATATAGTATATACATGCAAATATTTCTTAAATATATACATGCATATCAACAAGTGGCATTCATTTTTAAGATACACAGGACATGTTTTGAGCAAAAGTCAGGTTTCAATATTATTTAAAATGAAAACAAAAGTTTTTGGACATCTCAACACCAGTTGGTTGAAATAATTTAAAGAGCGGCTCAGAAAAGTTAATTTATTTGTAAAGAAAAAAAAAAAAGAAAAGAAAAAAAAGCTACTCGATTTGAATTTTATCTTTTGCAATGAAATTCTGATTTGTTATTTATAAATATTAACACCAAATATATTCTGTAACTATAACGCTACTATTGCTTTAAGCAGAATTGAATTTTTTTAAATATTTGATGAGGTTTGCATCATTGATTCTGTTATTTTCCTGTATGTTACGATGAAGCTGCATTGAAACACTATAGAAATAAAGCTGACTGTGTGTCTTCTCCTTCTCTTCAGTTTCTCTGGATGTTCCTCGCACATCAGATCTGGCGAAGATGAACCAGCGTCTGGTGGACGCCAGCAGTCAGTTCAAGAAGAAACAGGGCAAAGGGACGATCGACGTCTGGTGGCTGTTTGATGACGGAGGTGAGCAGGAACCCTGGCATGCTCTTCTGTTCTGCGAGGGTTAACGTGTGACGGTGTGTGTTGTTCGTGCGCAGGTCTCACGCTGCTCCTGCCTCACATTCTGACCACACGGAAGAAGTGGAAAGACTGCAAACTCAGAATCTTCATCGCCGGGCAGCCCGAACGCATCCAACAGGACAAAGACGAGTATGTCAGCTAGTGCTCCACCGATATATCGGACGATATTTGGCATTTTTTAATTACTGCATCGGCTGATAAGTTCCTATGTTTGGCTGATGTGTCGACTTTTATTTTAAAATTGTGTGGGACTTTTATTTTAAAATTGTGTGGGACTTTTATTTTGAAATTGTGTGGGACTTTTATTTTGAAAGTGTAGAGAACGCCATACATTCTTTATCTTCATTAGTTCACTGTCCAAAGTCTATATTTTTTAATATTTTCATTTGCAAACGAATTATTTCTAATTTAGTGAATATTAGTGGTCGACCGATATTTGGCATGTTTTTCTTATCGCATCGTCTAATAATTTTCTCTGTTAAGCCAATATGTCGACTTTTATTTTGAAATCGTGTGGGACTTTTATTTTGAAAGCGTTGACAACGCCATCCATTCTTTGTCTTCATTAGTTCACTGTCTGAAGTCTAAGTTTATTTTATATTTTAATTTTCAAATTAATTATTTCTAATGTAGTAAATATTAGTGGTTGACCGATATTTCGGCCTTGACCGATATTTTAGCATTTTTATATATCAGCATTGGCCAATAAGTTTCACTGTTTGCCCAATGTGTCGTTTTTTTTTGTTTTTGTGAAAATTTTAAGAATAAGATTACAGAATCAATAATTTGCCATCTAAAATATAAGTCTTATAAAATTTGTAGTACATTTGAAGTACATTTTTTGTTCATATAATTTCTTTTCAAATGATTTATTTCTAATTTAGTAAATATTACGTAAAATACATATCAATTTTCAGCAATTATGCATGTGTTTTTACCATCTTTAAATTAGATATTGGCATCGCCCAACATTATGCAAAATAAATATAAATTTTATGAATAAAATGTAAAAAATAGAAACAGAAATAAAATATTAAAAATATATCTTAATATAAATAAAATATTTTAAAAAATAATTTAAAAAAATTATAAAAATTAATTGTTTTTAAATTAAATAGTGTGATATTATATATATCGACCACCTAAGATATCGTCAGGAGTCACATGACACTGAAGATATAGAACGACACAAAGGACCTGCTTTTAGAACAACAACTACTGAAAGATGCTATAAAAATTATATGATCCATAAGTTATGACAACATATGTTTTCACATCGCTTTAATTTGTCAAAATAAGTTAAGCAATTTTCAACTTTTTGTACAAGTTATACAAGATTCAACTCATTTTTTAAAGTCAGTTCAATGTAATTTAAGTTGAAATTACTTAAACATTCAAGTTAGTTGTACTTAAAAATTTAAGGCAGCAACCTTTTTTTAACGTGTGTTTCCACTGTACCTCCTCCAGAATGCAGCTGCTTATGAAGAAGTTCAGGATCAAATGCAACGACATCCAGGTGATCTCCGACCTCAACGTCAGGCCCAGCGTAGAGAGGTACGCACGCAAAACACACACGCAATGAGTTAAAACCCTTGGTCTGCGTTCGCTCACCGCTGGTGTGTGTTCAGCTGGAAGCTCTTCCAGGACATGATCGAGCCGTTCCGTCTGCACGAGGGCTCGAAGGACACGGCGCAGGCCGAAGCTCTGAGGAAGGAGCATCCCTGGAAGATCACGGACCACGAGCTCGACGCCTTCGAGGAGAAGGTGGACACACACACACACACACACACACACAAAGTTGCATTACGCTAACATACAAATAAAAGATGTTCTTCCTCAGTGTTTCTATCTTGTTTTCCAGCACAAATATCTAAACATTCTTAAATCAAGATGACTGAAGATATTAGGTCTTGTTTACTGAAAAATGTATCAAAATTTAGTGAGTTGACTCCATTGGCAGATATTCGTTCTTGTTTTAAGCACAAACTCACTAAATTTTGACAATTTTTCAGTAAACAAGTCCTAATATCTTCAGTCATTTCGCTTCTCCAGTAAATTTATCTTGTGTTAAGAATGTTTAGACATAAAACGAGACAGAAACACTGAGGAAGAACATCATATTACGCAAGACTCTCGCACAAAGAGCAGTTTCAGACAGTTCTTTTCACTGAAGAGGAGTAAGAGCGCAACAGCAGTTTAAAAGCGTAAAAAAAGCACGCATAAAACCAAATTAACAAACAAATGAATGCATGATTCTGCCACGGATCCCTAAAGTATTGAATTAATTATAAATTAATAAATATTATGATAATTATTTGGTTTATTAATATAGAATTTTTTTTTTTAAATAGCGCCCCCTTGAGGCCCCCAAAAGATGTGCTGTTAAATGTTTTAAACATGCATTGTAATATATTTGTATTGTACTAAAAACATACTCAAGTACATTTTTAAAACATTTAATATTACGTGTTTGTCACCTGGGCTGTTGTATAAGCGTGTGTGTTTTGTCGTCTACAGACGATCCGACAGGTGCGTCTGAACGAGCTTCTTCAGGAGAGTTCGAGAGCAGCTAAACTCGTGGTGGTGTAAGTCACATCCTCATCAGTATCATTTGTGTGTGTGTGTGTGTGTCAGTACGCTAATAAGTGTGTGTGTGTTTCAGGAGCATGCCCATCGCCCGTAAAGGCTCGGTCTCAGATTACCTGTACATGGCCTGGCTGGACTCGCTCACGAAGAATCTCCCGCCGACTCTCCTGATCCGTGGAAACCACCAGAGTGTGTTGACCTACTACTCATGAACAATAACACACACACACACACACACACACACACAGCATACTACCCAACTACTCATGCTATTTCTACAGTATGCATATTGTATGTGTATCGTTTCTTTTGACGTATTATTTTATCAGACATTTTTATATAAAAGTCACATTAAAAATGCTAAATAAAAAGTATTTAGCATGTGATATAAACTGCACACTTCTGATTTAAACATTGTTGCATATTTAAAAGAACTGCTCTATCCTGCCCCTACAGGACAAGCGTGGTTATAAGATCTGTGTCAACAGTATAAAAGCACTTTAGTGTCAAATTATTCAGAACGATCAATGAAAGTATCATGTTTTTGTAAATATGTTCACTGACGGCCCATTATGATATTATCTTGTTAATCCTATTTATATTTATGTGGTACTGGGAAAGATTGTGTGAAATTATTTCATGTTATTCAAATTCAATTACATAAATGTTTTCTCACAGTAAATAAAGTTTTGGAAAATCCATTTGAATGCCTCAATTATTGATAGGTTTCCCCCTTAAGTTACTGTACTGTTTGTGTGATATGCCTGATTAAATAATTTATTATGACTTCATAGTTGATGAAAAGTCGAAATTTATAAGTATAATTTTGTATGTCATTCGACAAATTTCTACTTTTTATGTCATTATGAATTTCCAAAGCATGTTTTTGTGGCGTGATAGGTTCCCCCTTAAGTTACTGTACTATTTGTGTTATATGCCTAATTCAATCATTTATTATGACTTTATAGTCATAATTATGAGATGAAAAGTCGAAATTTGATGTTTTAATCTCATAATTATGATTTTGTATATATGCGACAAATTTCGACTTTTTATGTCATATGAATTACCAAAGCATGTTTTTGGGGTTCCATAAAGTTCAGATCCGGGTTATTATCAGAAGTAATTAATTTCACCTGAGTATTTAACGCTGACAGGACGCCGTCGTGTCGAGTTTTTCCCTCAGAATGAACCGCTTCACATTCACGTGACTCCGAATCAACTGAACCGCGTTCGAGAGACTCGCGATGGAAGGTGAGTTCAAACTGTTTGACCGTTACAGCCAACTACACAGAAAGCACGATGGAAAAAACTACAAGTCCCAAAATGCAACACAAAAACAAATGGCGGTTGAAGATGATGGTTCGGCGCGTTTCTGTCGCTGCTGTTCGCGGTTTATACGGGTTTGTGTTCAGAGGTCAGCAGCTTTATAGAAACTAAAGCGAAATATAGACCGTTAATATCTGACTGCAGCCGTTAGACTTCATTTCAGCAGTGGCTATTACTGAATCACAGTTAACTCTCTAAATTATTATTTATTATTTATTAAGAATAAACATGTGATTCACCACTACTGAAATGTGATCTACGTACATTGACAAAGCCATTTTGCTATATAATTTAATAACCGATTTACATAACATGCTAGACATTCTGCAGTGACGTTATGACGCCTTACGTCACGCATTACCCACCACTCAGAACGTTTCCCGCGGTGGGGTCGTTCAAATAATGCGCGCGAGATTCTGGCGCGCTCAGAAACACCGCATACACCCAGTCTCACTTTTGCCGCGAGGTCCAGCTGCACGCGCTCGTCAGTAAAATGCCCTGCTCTGAAGTTACAGAAGCGGTTTCGCCGCAGAAGAGATGCAAGAGTGATGCAGTGAACGGACACGAAGAACAAAAGGTGCTCAAATTCGCCAAACTGACAGAAAACGCCACGACACCGAGCCGGGGATCGAGCCGAGCCGCGGGATTCGACCTGTACAGGTGATCTCAGCGCCGTGCACGCGCTTACATTCATGCACTGATTTTAGAGGAATAATGTGGATTATAATCTTTCGACCTGCAGAAAGCACTTGGATTTCCAGTGGTTCCTGCTAGTGTAATGCATGTGGTGGTGATGGTGTGTGTGTGTGTGTTTCAGTGCATATGACTACAGCATCGGGCCGATGGACAAAGCTCTGGTCAAGACTGATATCCAGATCGCGGTTCCTCACGGATATTACGGGAGAGTAGGTGAGCGAGAGTCACGTGTCAGAATCCATTCATTTCCACAAGAAAACAATCATGCTTTGGTAAATCTTAATAATGACACTGGTAATAATGATAATAACTAATGATAATGGAGTCATAATTATGACATGCTAAATCATAATAATGAGGGGGAAAAGGTCGAAATTATGAAGTAAAAACTATGACATGCTAAATCAAAATTGATGTATATTTTTTGTCGAATTTGTGGTGTATAGTCATAATTATTAGTGAAAAAGTTGCAATTATCACAATTTGGATTTAGTATGTCACAATTTCAACATCTCATTTCGACTTTTTCCTCATAATTATACATTGTCATAATTTTGATTTAGTACAAGTTATTGCACAATTCCGACATTAAAAAACAAAATTATGACACTCAATTTTAATCTCATAATCATGATTTAGTATTTTTGCAAATTGACTTCGACTATTTTAATTTAAACTTTTTTTCTCATTTATGACACGCCAAACTTTTTATCTCATAATTTCCAATAAGTCATAAGTATGACAATTGTGAGATTAAAGTCAAAATTGTTGTATAGTCATAATTATTAGTGAAAAAGTTGAAATTATCACAATTTGGATTTAGTATGTCACAATTTCAACATATCATTTCGACTTTTTCCTCATAATTGTGATTTAGTATGTCATTAAAGTATTTGCAAATTTTGACTTATGACTTTATCAATTTCAGCTTTTTCCTCATAACTATGAGATGCCAAACTTTTTATCTCATAATTTCTAATAAATCATACTTATGAGATTAAAAAGTCGAAATTGATCATGATTAAAAACATTAAAATTTAACTTTTTATCATAATTTTGACCTTATAATTTGACTTTTTTTTAATATATATATATATATATAACAACCATCCAAGCGGACCCAATCAAGCCCCGCCCACATTTGTCCGTGTTCATGCGCTTCGACTAATGCGGTGTTTTGTGTTGCAGCTCCTCGCTCGGGTCTCGCGGTGAAGCACTTCATCGATGTGGGCGGTACGTCTCTCGCTCGCGGCCGTCACTGATGACATCAGAATGATTGATTATGAATGCTCTGACGTGTGTGGTGTTTCTGCAGCTGGTGTGGTGGACGAGGACTACAGGGGGAATCTGGGAGTCGTGCTCTTCAACTTCAGCAAACAGCCGTTCGAAGGTGAGCGAACCTGGCAGGAGTGACGCAAACATCATCTGTAGTTGTGATCTGACATGTTTCCTCCTGCAGTGAAGAAAGGCGAGCGCATCGCTCAGCTGATCTGCGAGAGGATCTGTTACCCGGAGCTGCAGGAGTTACAGGTGAACCTCATAAACCGTCAGATCCCAGCATCTGCAGAGCAGCTGTCTCATCATGTTTTCCTCGTTTCAGACGCTGGATGAGACTGTGAGAGGAGCAAGCGGCTTCGGCTCCACCGGCACCAACTGAAACTCTCCACAATAAAAATGCTGCTTTAAATGTGTGTTCTTCCCATTTAATTAGCAACACTTTACAATAAGGCCTCGTTTGTTAACATTAATGCATTTAACAATGAGCAATACAGTTCTCGCAGTATTGTTTTAGTTCGCAGTGCATTAACTAATACAACTTTTGATTTTAATGAAGTACTAGTGACTGTTGATCATCATTAATATTAATAAATGCTGTAGAAGGATTAATCAGGTTAATGAATGAAGCCTTATTGTAAAGTGTTAACACTGGATTATTTCACTGATTGTTTGATGTAAAATGACAGTATAATTAGTTTGTGTATGTAGATTCTTAAAGTGTTCTATTTAATGACATTTGATTATATTTCATAATGTTGACAATATGTTCACTTTGCTGTCAGTTAACCAGAATTTTCCTACATTAATGTATTCATTAAAATGAATTAATTTGCTGTTAATGAACATTTGTGAATGTTTTACTGCTGTCACCATTGTGTGTTTCTACAGGAGTGGCTTTATCTTTCATTGATTTAATTACACTTTATTTTTTTTATTTATTTTTTTGAGGTAACATTTGCAATAAGGCTTCATCTGTTAAAGGAACACGCCGACTTTTTGTGACTATCTTATTCCCCGTATCCCCCAGAGTTAGATAAGTCCACACACACCCTTCTCATCTCCGTGCGTGCCGTAACTCTGTCTGACGCACCCACCGCTAGCCTAGCTTAGCACAAAGACTGGAGGTGAATGGCTCCAGCTAGCATACTGCTCCCAATAAGTGACAAAATAACCCCAACATTTTCCTATTTACATGTTGTGATTTGTATAGTCATAGTGTGTACGAATAACAAGGTCACATGAGACACAGCCATCTTCTACACAACATGTAAATAGGAAAATGTTGGCATTATTTTGTCACTTATTGGGAGCAGTATGCTAGCTGGAGCCATTCACCTCCAGTCTTTGTGCTAAGCTAGGCTAGCAGTGGGTGCGTCAGACAGAGTTACGGCACGCACGGAGATGAGAAGGGTGTGTGTGGACTTATCTAACTCTGGGGGATACGGGGAATAAGATAAAGTCACTAAAAGTCGGCGTGTTCCTTAAAACTCCATTAGTAAACATGAACAATACTTGAGTAGTTAATAGCACTGAACTTACAATAACATTGGTTAACAATGGCTCATTGTTAGTTCATAGTTTGACTAATGACTTTATTGTAAAGTGTTACTGATATTTTAATATCTACTATTTGCATTGTTATTTTCATTTTGCACATTATCTTAAACACACGGCAGGGTTTTAGTCTTTTAAACCCGTGCATTGATAGTGAATGTCACTACAGGGCAGTTCATAAAAAACATCAAATATTTTGTGATTTTTGTTGAGACCAGAAACTGCTCATGCAAAAACATTAATACTGTAGTTCTGATATTCACCATTGAGCTGAATGAAAATATTCAAGTAAATTAATCATACCCCCAAAATACATTAACCCTATAAAACCTACTATTTGATACAGATTTTTAATCTAAATGATCAAAACTTTCCTGTCGCACTCAATCTCTGAGAGTTTACTCCAGTGAAAGAGTGTAACTGTACAGGCGTCCTTCAGCTCCAGCGTCACGCGTCTTTAAATCTGCACTGGTTTTATCAAGTAAACATAAGAATAACTTTGATATTGCTGGTAATATTTCAGCTGAACTGAGGTTTATTTGATTATCCAGACATCATTTATTAGAAAATATCAAATATGATCATCAGGCTTTTGAGGAAGGTTTAATTGTTCATCTGTCAATCATCATTGTATTGCATATGTTTTAAAACTACAGAGCTTTGATCATAAAACTAAGCATTTAAATATCATCTTATTAAGACATTATTGGCAGATATTGATATTTATATGCATTTTATGCAAGTATCTGTTGATATACATCACAAGCATCAGAATTTCATCACTTTTTGTCCATATAAATATCAGCATGTGAACCAAATTGCATATTTTTGCTCAGTTTGAGCTGATTTTTCTTTCATATTCTCTCTATATGAGCCATGTAAAAGCCTGATGCATCAAATATGATACTCAAACACATATGCAAACTTATATAGTCTAAAAAAAATTAGATTTATCTGACTATTACTTCATATGTCAGGCTTTACTGGGTAAATGATTGCCACAGTATCACCAATACAATTGGTTTACAATACAATGGTCATGTGACTCTTGAATGAATCATGATTTTCTGAAGAGGAACCGACACAGAACGAGTGATTCTGCTGTTCTGAAATCAAGGCAAGCGGTCGAGTCGACCCGTACAACCAAAAATATGTTTTTATTGTGAATGTACAACTAAACCCCTCACGAGTGTGAGACAGAACGGCGTGGTTCTCCAGGCCGAGGCCCGACGGCGTGTGTGTGGAAGTGTGTGTGGCCGCGAGACCTCAGTGCATCGAGTCACAGAAACACAGTTTACAAGTAGTTGGTCATTATAAGAAGCACCATTACAAACCCCTCCGTTCCAGGGGTCCTCTAGTTTACATCGCGAGTAACAAAGTGACACGGTTACAGTATAGACACACTTAAATTACATGTAGTATAGTTGCAGGAGAGAACAGAAGCGTCGGTCAGCCGCTTGTAGACGATTATTACAGTGCATGAATCGATGCGCTCACGTGATGCACTGCAAACATGACGTTCTTCCTCAGGGTTTCGGCCTCGTTTTCCAGCACAAATATAAATATCTAAATGTTCTTAAATCAAGAGACATTTACTGGAGAAGCGAAATGACTGAAGATATCAAGTCTTGCTTACTGAAAAATGTTTACAAATCTCAAGTAGTTTGCTTTTCAAGTATCTTGATTTAAGAACGTTTAGATTTCTGTACTAGAAAACAAGCCAAAAACACTGATTTAAGGGATAGTTCACCCAAAAATGAAAATTAGCCCATGATTTACTCTCCCTGAAGTCATCCTAGTGTACATGACATTCTTCTTTCAGACGAACACACTCAGAGTTTGAAGAAACAAACTCACAAGCTGGATAGAGGCATTTTTATGATTGACAGCTGCACTTTAATGATTGACAGCTGCACTTTTATGATTGACAGCTGCACTTTAATGATTGACAGATGCACTTTTATGATTGACAGCTGCACTTTAATGATTGACAGATGCACTTTTATGATGGATAGAGGCACTTTTATGATTGACAGCTGCACTTTTAAGATGGATAGAGGCACTTTTATGATTGACAGCTGCACTTTAATGATTGACAGATGCACTTTTATGATTGACAGCTGCACTTTTAAGATAGATAGAGGCACTTTTATGATTGACAGCTGCACTTTTATGATGGATAGAGGCACTTTTATGATTGACAGCTGCACTTTTATGATGGATGGATGCACTTTTATGATGCACTTTTATGATGGATAGATGCACTTTTATGATTGACAGCTGCACTTTTATGATGGATAGATGCACTTTTATGATGGATAGAGGCACTTTTATGATGGATAGAGGCACTTTTATGATGGATAGAGGCACTTTTTGAACTTCAAAAAATATACAGCCGATCACTGCCATTATAAAGCTTGGAAGAGCCAGAAGATTTTTTTAAATAACTCTGTGTTCGTCTGAAAGAAGAATGTCATATACACTAGGATGAGTTCAGGGAGAGTAAATCATGGACTAACTCTCATTTTTGGGTGAACTATCCCTTTAAGAGTGTTTTGTGCAGTGCAGCAGCAGTAGAGATGCGACAGATTGAGCGGCGAGAGAGAGAGAGAGAGAGCGAGCGAGGCTCTTCGGCACGCGTGCGGCTCGCGTCCGTTCCTCCACAGCGTCTATATTGGGATGCGAGCGTATGATGGAGATAGGGCTGCACGATTAATCGCAATTTCCATGTAATCGCACTTAAAGCGATTATTTGTAATGCGCAGCTTGTCAGTGCCGTACGGCTCAGTAAACGCTGCTCACTCTGAACGCACTGCGAGTTTGAGTCGCTTATAACGTGCATTTGAAAAAGCAACAGGCGTCAAACATCTTTCCAGACATGAGAAGCATTTATGAACCTCTTGTCCAACAAAAGACAACATTAATAACACGCTTTTCCTCCAAACTCACTTCATAAGGACAGCTGAGCTCCTCCTTCTGGGAGATGATGAGCTTCTGACACAGAATAAGGCAGTCGTGTGTTTATTACTCGTGTTTAATCAAAGCGTTTCAGTCTTCTCTTCATTCAGAGACAGAGAGTGTGATGCTCATAGGGGTTTCCTGGAGTGATGTGTGTTATTGTACTTCTGCGGGGCATATTTGGGGTGTGTGTGTGTGTGTGACGCCCTCTGGTGTTCAGATGGAGCAGCGTTTACTACCGATCAGTCGTGCATAAAATAATCGCAGCCTTTGCCAAATCGCGTGCGGTTTCATTGCGATTGATCGCGCAGCGCTAGTGGAGAGGAAGGTGCTGGTCTTTGGCCGTAGCTGCGGGCGGCAGTCTGTGTGTTTGCTGGATCAGTGCAGGACGATCTGAACGCGCATGAGCAGAGCGTGTCCCAGCTGCCCGCTGAGGTAGTCCGAGTCCCCCGGCTCGAGTCCACCGGCCCGGCCCACGCTGCGGATCTGCAGAGAATACACACCCGGCTGGAGAGGCTTCTTCTTGGATATGTGCAAGTAGCTGACGCCGTGCTTCTGGTTCATCAGGAACAGGCCGTCGTCGTTGCCGTACTCGATGGCGTAGCGCACGTGATCGGTGAGCGTCGACAGCGCCGGGACGAACTCGATGATGTGGTCTTTGCTCTTCAGCGTGCTGATGTTCAGATGGAGCTGGAGTGTGTCGTCCACGTCCACACTGGCTGAGTCCAGATCGTTCTGGAGAAACACACACACACACACACCGTTAAAGGAATGGTGATTCAGACACGAGATAAATTAACAGAAACTGGGAGTGTTGATATATTTATCCCTCATACTGAGGATTTTTCCCCTGAGAATGCTTGTAAATGTTATCGCGTTGAACTAAACCGGATTGACTTTGCTCACACAGGGTGTAACAACTTCCTAAAACTAGAAAAAAAAGTTTGTTGAGACAAACTTTAAGTTGGCTTGAGAAAGCCTGACCAGAGAGTTTGAAGAAGTTTAAAGAAGTTAGAAGTTTAAAGTAGCTTCAAGTTAGATTGATAGATTAGTTAGAAAGAAATAATAGTTGGGAAGAAAGAAAGAAAGAAAGAAAGAAAGAAAGAAAGAAAGAAAGAAAGAAAGAAAGAAAGAAAGAAAGAAAGAAAGAAAAAGACTAGTTAGAAAGAAAGAAAGGATAGACAGAAATAAAGAAAAAAGAGAAATAAGAAGGAATGGTAAGTAGAAAGAAAGAAAGATTAGTTAGAAAGAAAGAAAGAAAGAAAGATAGAAAGATAGTTAGAAAGAAAGAAAGAAAGAAAGAAAAAGGAAAGACAGAAATAAATAAAAAAGAGATAAAGAAATAAGAAGGAAAGAGTAGGTAGAAAGAAAAATAAAGATTAGTTAGAAAGAAAAAATAAAGATTAGTTAGAAAGATTAGTTAGAAACAAAGAAAGATTAGTTAGAAACAAAGAAAGAAAGAAAAAGAAAGAAAGAAAGAAAGAAAGAAAGAAAGAAAGAAAGAAAGAAAGAAAGAAAGAAAAAAAGAAAGATTAGTTTGAAAGAAAGAAAAAATAAAGATTATTAAGAAAGAAAGAAAGAAAAAAATAAAGATTAGTTAGAAAGAAAGAAAAAATAAAGATTATTAAGAAAGAAAAAGAAAGAAAGAAAGGAAAAAAGATTAGTTAGAAAGAAAGAAAGAAAGAAAGAAAGAAAGAAAGAAAGAAAAGAAAGATTAGTTAGAAAGAAAGAAAAAGAAAAAAGAAAGATTAGTTAGAAAGAAAGAAAGAAAGAAGATTAGTTAGAAAGAAAGAAAGAAAGAAAAAATAAAGATTATTAAGAAAGAAAAAGAAAGAAAGAAAGGAAAAAAGATTAGTTAGAAAGAAAGAAAGAAAGAAAGAAAGAAAGAAAGAAAGAAAGAAGATTAGTTAGAAAGAAAGAAAGAAAGAAAGAAAGAAAGAAAGAAAGAAAGAAAGAAAGAAAGAAAGAAAGAAAGAAAAAATAAAGATTATTAAGAAAGAAAAAGAAAGAAAGAAAGGAAAAAAGATTAGTTAGAAAGAAAGAAAAGAAAGAAAGATTAGTTAGAAAGAAAGAAAGAAAGAAAGATTAGTTAGAAAGAAAGAAAAAGAAAAAAGAAAGATTAGTTAGAAAGAAAGAAAAAGAAAAAAGAAAGATTAATTAGAAAGAAAGAAAGAAAGAAAGAAAGATTAATTAGTTAGAAAGAAAGAAAGAAAGAAAAGATTAGTTAGAAAGAAAGAAAGAAAGAAGATTAGTTAGAAAGAAAGAAAGATTAGTTAGAAAGAAAGAAAGAAAGAAAAGAAAGATTAGTTAGAAAGAAAGAAAAAGAAAAAAGAAAGATTAGTTTGAAAGAAAGAAAAAGAAAAAAGAAAGATTAGTTAGAAAGAAAGAAAGAAAGAAAGAAAGAAAAAAGATTAATTAGTTAGAAAGAAGGAAAGAAAGAAAGAAAGAAAGAAAGAAAGAAAGAAAGAAAGAAAGAAGATTAATTAGTTAGAAAGAAAGAAAGAATGAAAGAAAGAAAGAAAGAAAAGATTAGTTAGAAAGAAATAATATTTGGAAAGAAAGAAAGAAAGAAAGAAAGAAAGAAAGAAAGAAAGAAAGAAAGAAAGAAAGAAAGAAAGAAAGAAAGAAAAAGACTAGTTAGAAAGAAAGGATAGACAGAAATAAAGAAAAAAGAGAAATAAGAAGGAATGGTAAGTAGAAAGAAAGAAAGATTAGTTAGAAAGAAAGAAAGAAAGAAAGATAGAAAGATAGTTAGAAAGAAAGAAAGAAAAAGGAAAGACAGAAATAAATAAAAAAGAGATAAAGAAATAAGAAGGAAAGAGTAGGTAGAAAGAAAAATAAAGATTAGTTAGAAAGAAAAAATAAAGATTAGTTAGAAAGATTAGTTAGAAACAAAGAAAGATTAGTTAGAAACAAAGAAAGAAAGAAAAAGAAAGATTAGTTAGAAAGAAAGAAAGACAAAGAAAGAAAGAAAGAAAGAAAGATTAGTTTGAAAGAAAGAAAAAATAAAGATTATTAAGAAAGAAAGAAAGAAAAAAATAAAGATTAGTTAGAAAGAAAGAAAAAATAAAGATTATTAAGAAAGAAAAAGAAAGAAAGAAAGAAAGGAAAAAAGATTAGTTAGAAAGAAAGAAAAGAAAGAAAGATTAGTTAGAAAGAAAGAAAGGAAAGAAAGAAAGAAAGAAAGAAAGAAAGAAAGAAAGAAAGAAAGATTAGTTAGAAAGAAAGAAAAAGAAAAAAGAAAGATTAGTTAGAAAGAAAGAAAGAAGATTAGTTAGAAAGAAAGAAAGAAAGAAAGAAAGAAGATTAGTTAGAAAGAAAGAAAGAAAGAAAGAAAGAAAGAAAAAATAAAGATTATTAAGAGAGAAAAAGAAAGAAAGAAAGGAAAAAAGATTAGTTAGAAAGAAAGAAAAGAAAGAAAGATTAGTTAGAAAGAAAGAAAGAAAGAAAGAAAGATTAGTTAGAAAGTAAGAAAAAGAAAAAAGAAAGATTAGTTAGAAAGAAAGAAAAAGAAAAAAGAAAGATTAGTTAGAAAGAAAGAAAGAAAGAAAGAAAGAAAGAAAAGATTAGTTAGAAAGAAAGAAAAAGAAGATTAGTTAGAAAGAAAGAAAGAAGATTAGTTAGAAAGAAAGAAAGAAAGAAAAAAAAGATTAGTTAGAAAGAAAGAAAAAGAAAAAAGAAAGATTAGTTAGAAAGAAAGAAAGAAAGAAAGAAAGAAAGAAAGAAAGAAAGAAAGAAAGAAAGAAAGAAAGAAAGAAAAAAGATTAATTAGTTAGAAAGAAAGAAAGAAAGAAAGAAAGAAAGAAAGAGAAAGAAAGAAAGAAAGAAAGAAAGAAAGAAAGAAAGAAAGAAAGAAAGAAAGAAAGAAAGAAAGAAAGATAAATTAGTTAGAAAGAAAGAAAGAAAGAAAGAAAGAAAGAAAGAAAAGATTAGTAAGAAAGAAAGAAAGAAGATTAATTAGAAAGAAAGAAAGAGAGAAAGAAAGAAGATTAGTTAGAAAGAAAGAAAGAAAGAAAGAAGATTAGTTAGAAAGAAAGAAAGAAAGAAAGAAAAATAAAGATTATTAAGAAAGAAAAAGAAAGAAAGAAAAAGGAAAAAAGATTAGTTAGAAAGAAAGAAAAGAAAGAAAGATTAGTTAGAAAGAAAGAAAGAAAGAAAGAAAAGAAAGATTAGTTAGAAAGAAAGAAAGAAAGAAAAGAAAGATTAGTTAGAAAGAAAGAAAAAGAAAAAAGATAGATTAGTTAGAAAGATAGATAGATTAGTTAGAAATAAAGAAAGATAGATTAGTTAGTTAGAAAGATAGATAGATTAGTTAGAAAGAAAGAAAGATAGATAAGTTAGTTAGAACGATAGATATATTAGTTAGAAAGGAAGAAAGATCGATAAGTTAGTTAGAAAGAAAGAAAGAAAGAAAGATTATTTAGTTAGTTAGAAAGATAGATAGATTAGTAAGAAATAAATTCAGATAGATAAATTCGTTAGAAAGATAGATAGATTAGTAAGAAACAAAGATAGATAAGTTAGTTAGAAAGATAGATAGATTAGTAAGAAAGAAACATAGATAAGTTAGTTAAAAAGATAGATAGATTAGTTAAATTGATTCGTTAGAAAGTATTAGTTAGAAAGAAAGATTAGTTAGAAAGAAAGAAAGAAAGAAAGAAAGATTAGTAAGAAAGAAAGAAGGATTAGTTAGAAAGAAAGAAAGATTAGTTAGAAAGAAAGAAAGAAAGAAAGAAAGAAAGAAAGAAAGAAAGAAAGAAAGAAAGAAAGAAAGAAAGAAAGAAAGAAAGAAAGAAGGAAAGACTGATTAGTTAGAAAGAAAGAGATAGATTAGTTTGAAAGATAGATAGATTAGTAAGAAATAAAGAAAGATAGATTAGTTAGTTAGTTAGTTAGAAAGATAGACAGATTAGTTAGAAAGAAAGATAGATAAGTTAGTTAGAAAGAGATAGATTAGTTAGAAAGAAAGAAAGAAAGAAAGAAAGAAAGAAAGAAAGAGATTACTTAGTTAGAAAGATAGATATATTAGTTAGAAAGAAAGATAGATAAGTTAGTTAGAAAGATAGATAGATTAGTAAGAAAGATAGATAGATAAGTTAGTTAAAAAGATAGATTAGTTAAGAAAGAAAGATACGTTAGTTAGAAAGATAGATAGATTAGTTAGAAAGATAGAAAGATTAGTTAAAAAGAAAGAAAGATGGATTAGTAAGAAAGAAAGATGGATAAGTTAGTTAGAAAGAAAGATAGATTAGTAAGAAAGAAAGAAAAAAGATAGATAAGTTAGTTAGAAAGATATATAGATTAGTTAGAAAGAAATATAAGTTAGTTAGAAAGATAGATTAGTTAGAATGAAAGAAAGATAGATAAGTTAGTTAGAAAGATAGAAAGATTAGTAAGAAAGAAAGAAAGAAAGAAAGAAAGATAGGTTAGTTAGAAAGATAGATTAGTTAGAAAGAAAGAAAGATAGATAAGTTAGTTAGAAAGATAGATAGATTAGTAAGAAAGAAAGAAAGAAAGATAGATCGATAAGTTAGTTAGAAAGATAGATAGATTAGTTAGAAAGAAAGACAGATTGATAAGTTAGATAGATAGATAGATAGATAGATAGATAGATAGATAGATAGATAGATAGATAGATAGATAGATAGATAGATAGATAGAAAACGTTTGAAGATAGATAGATGGATAGATAAGGTTTGAAGATAGATAGATAGATAGATATGGTTTGAAGATAGATAGATAGATAGATAGATAGATAGATAGATAGATAGATAGATAGATAGATAGATAGATAGATAGATAGATAGATAGATATGGTTTGAAGATAGATAGATAGATAGATAGATAGATAGATAGATAGATAGATAGATAGATAGATAGATAGATAAGGTTTGAAGATAGATAGATAGATAGATGGATAGATAAGGTTTGAAGATAGATAGATAGATAGATAGATAGATAGATAGATAGATAGATAGATAGATAGATAGATAGATAGATATAGAATGGTAGTTTAATTGAGTCTAGGGCTTCAGAGAATTTAGGCTGCGTCTCATTTCTCTGTCTTACCCCTTACTCTTACCCCTTCCCCTCGGTTTTGCGCGTTCATGTGAGGGGAAGTGGCGTCCCAATTCTTATTTTGATTAAGGGCTAGGGTCAAGGCGTAGGGCTACATAGCCCTTGAAATGAAGTCTGCGGAGGACCACACTTGAAAGAGAGGGGTAGGAATTTCTCAGAAGTGAGTCGCACAAATGTATGTATTTTCAGCAGTTTAATGACACTCGTGTTTTATGATACCTTTAATAAAACGTTCAAGCGGTTTTAATTGTAATGTTTTTGTTTTGAATCACTAGTTAACCGCTAGCTAGCAGCTATGCGCTATTTGCCGTTTGCTAATGTTTTGCTTATGGTGTCGCCGGCGCCGCCGTTAAATACAATGAAACAATGTCTTTGACTGATGGCACACAAGCGTGCAAAGATAAAGAGAGACCAGGCAATCGATATCACAACCCGAGACGACGGCATCTTCGTTTGTTTATGTCAACGCGTATCGCCTCTGTTGACGTAACGTTAGCAGCCAGCTAGCGGAAAGGGAAGATGACGCAAACGGTAATCGAGTGGTGTCTCATTTCTTAGAGAAACGTTCTTCCCCCTACCCCCCTTCACTCGGTATCGAAGGGCAAGGGGAAGACGCAGACAAAGGGGTAGGGGAAGGGGAAGGGGTAAGACAGAGAAATGAGATTGGCCCTTAGATTTGAGATTTTGGCTTGTACACTAATGGGCTACCGTAGTCTTGGCTCAATTTGAGCAGTCTGCAATGAAAGTCTATGGGATTTTTATGATTTTGAATATTAATTTTTAAGAAAACCGTAAGTCAAACCAGTCTGAAAAGATATAGCACACCAAGTCAGAACAGTATGAAGGTCTGACCCGAGTTTGGAGTATGTAGCTTGAACGGTCTAGGAGGAGTTAGTGTCCCAAAATTTGCGGTCAGAAAAAGAAGTAAGAAGAATAATAATAAGTTTAAATAGGATCTCAAGCCAACTTAATAAGTTATGATCATTTCTGCACTTTTTGAGGGGGTTTTATCCCCCTTGTTACTACACTTGTGGTGTTCCCGGGTCAAAAATTGCTAATAAATCTCTTGTTATGCTGTGTTAATGCAAAATACTGCATTCAATCTTGTTTTATTTCAGTTTACACAGGTTTTAGGTTTCTTTTTTGGAACTGATTTAAATAAGCTTGAGTGAATGTTTCCACTCAAACACGGATCGATGAGCTCTACCATCAGTCAGATACAAAAAGAAACCTAAAACCTGTGCTAACTGAAAGAAAACAAGTTGATAAAAAAGATTGAATCCGATATTTGATGTTAATACCCCATATTGAGAGATTTTAAATGTAAAAAGTGGGTCATTTTTGACCTGCAACATCAAATTAGGCAACATTTTCAGCACAGAACAAGAGTTAAACATATTTCTGTTATTCATGCAGTAATTATAACAAAGCTGCTTGTTTTTAAACTTTTGGGAGTGTTAATATGCGTTTGTCGACCCCTCTGAGGTCGACAAACGCGCGGGCGCGTTTTGCTGGATTTTCTCCACATTGTAGCACTATAAACTTAAATTACTCCGTCATTTATGGTCATACAGAAAAAAGAAATATAAAAAAAGAATCTGTGATATTTCTACTTTTGTATGTGTCCACTTACAATCAAATCAAAACATTGTGCTTTTGTAAAATAAAGAAAATAAACAGGGTGTGCGTTCTGCCTCTCCGTCGCGTGAACTTTTTTTTCTTGAGCACGTCTATAAACTGAAACAAAACTCAGCGAATACTTGTCACACATTTATGAGCCATATACCTTTATAAACATTTAAGTGTGTACTTTTAAATGATCGGATTCAAACTGAAAACAAATATTCTCTGTTTAAGTAATTTGTATAAAAGTAATTTGTCCAGCTTCTCAAACGCTTGCTCATTATTTTTTTAATTTACCACGCCCACTCGCGCAAAAGATATTCACATGCAAATCTCCACATGGAACGCGATCGCGCTCATTAGGCTTACCTCAAAAACAAAACACCAAAACACTTAACAAGTCTCTGCTTTTAGATGCGCCTGAGCTTACATTGGATTTACATCAGAAGAAGAAGAACGCGATTTGAAGACAAGAAAGATGTAAGGTAAGAAATTCTTACATACTAGTTTGCTATTGTTGCATAAATTTCACATTGCAGTTGAACTGTTGCTAGATATATGGTGAATATTATAATATTTAGAGCCGTGTTTACTGTTACTGTGTTTGTGGATATCTGCTCAAACGTAGATATGTATATGGTAACCATAATGTTTTATATTTGAGCGCGATCGCGCTTGAATGTATCATATTTTGCAGCGCGATCGCGTTTGAATGTATCATATTTTGCAGCGCAATCGCGTTTGAATGTATCATATTTTGCAGCGCGATCGCGTTTGAAAAGCAAACGGCTTCATGTTTTTACTATTATCTCATTTCATATCATCATAACGAATGGAAACATTTGAAGTAACATGATAATCAATATATTTTTCTCTAGCTTAGTTGTTACTGAAATCTTTTGGAAGATTTATACTGCTACAGGTTATTGTTATTTTATCCATAGCTTATGCCTACAAGGCACAACAAACCTGGTGTTCATTATATTATATATTGTTGGAAACATTTGTGTGTGTGTGTGTGTGTGTGTGTATTCTGTGAATTTTAAAAAGCAATTTTAACCAGAAAAATCTAAAATTTATTCCCAAAATCGTGCAGGCCTTTCTCTTGATATCAGTATGTTCACTTTTTTTTTTCAGGGCCCAGATGCCACTGAGGACTTCAGTGAACATGAACATGGTAAATTGAAAATCAAACACCTTGGAAATGAAAGGTATGTACAATGTTTTTAGGAATGGCACAAAGGCCTCTGTCTTTGGATCATTGTTTTCAATAAGTGCTTTTTTGGCATTTGTTGTGTGTATCTTTGGACTATGTTGTGTTGTAAATAAATCCAAACAATTTAAAAGTCATTCTTTTTTAAATCTCCTCATTTACAGTATTGTGCAAGGTTGCTCAGAATGACAGGGCCTGATAGCTCCTAATAGGGCCGTTAGGGGAGGGTCTTTGTCTTTCTCAGGTGTGAAAAGCTTACATATTAATGACCTCCGCATAAAGCTTTTTCACACAAAACACGGCGAAATATTTTTAAATCAATATATTGTCTTATCTGAATGAGCAGTCAGGGTGATTTTCACATAGTTTTAGAACAAATATTCTAGGCTACGTGGTACAATTTTCAAAAGTCTTGTGAAGAAATAATCAGTATGGGTTTCATGGCCTTATTTCAGTGAGAGTTTTTTTTTGTATTTTCACAAACCACGCATAAATGTCATTATCTCAAAACTACAAACTTTTACACACATGCTGCTGATATATTATTGTAGCAGAGTTTGTGCTGAATACAGTGTAATTAGACTTTAGCCATGAAAATGTCACAAGTAACAGAAATAACCAGAAATGTCAGAGCATGTCAGAACACCTCCAGGGCCCAGAAAACAGCTCAGACCTCAGAGGGTTAAACATTTACATTTGACATTTTAATCGATGCATTTGGCAAACGCAACATACATCGCATTCAAGTTCAGTCCATGCCTTCTCTGGGAGCTGAACCCATGACCTTGGTGTTGCTAGCGCTATATTTTGTGCATATTTGTTGATTTGTGCTCTGATTTGATCATATCTGTGCGTTTTTGCGTGTTTGAGCAGCAGAAATGAAGAAACTCATAGTGTTTACATATTCAGATGTTTCCCCAAAACGTCCACCTCATCTGTAATGACATCACCCATGCTTAGATTTCTGGGTAATTATGTCATCCTGTGCCATGAACGAATCTTTCAGAGCTCTCACTGAAATGATTATGTCTTGTGTGTTGACTAACATCAGTCACATGATCATCAGTGAGGTTACCTGAAGCTCCTCGGTTGCGTTGGCGTCCCTGCGTTTGCGGCCCTTCTTTGGATATCCGTTGATCTTGCACTCGTAACAGGCCTCGGGAGAGAGCGAGTTCTCGTCGGCATCGGATGAGGGAGGAGGAGACAGACCCGCACCAGAGAGACAGTGACTGAAACACACACACACACACACACACATCAGATTTACACACGAGGGATCCAGAAACACACCACCAAACAATAAACTTCACCAGAAATGTGCATCTACTGATACAGGTGTTTATAAAGCATTAAACAGCTGTTACACACATTATTTTTGTATTATTTATATAGTACTTTAGTATTTATTAATATTTCCTTCAGATCAATTAGAGCTGCTTTATAGCAGAATTTTAATTTGTCTCATTTTTGATTGAGTTTGCCTCATTGATTGTGTTAAAATCCTGTTTATTAAAGTGAAGCTGCATTGAAACTCTTTATTGAAATAAATGTGAAGTGTGGCAGTAAGAGTTCAGTCCTCAAGGGGGCGACAGAGTTTACTTCAGAATCTAGAGTTTCTTCTAAAGCGCCCCAGATGTGTGTGAACCCAGCTAGAAAAAACATGTGCTAAGAACATTTTGCTAACGTTGTCAAAAAAATCAAAAAAATTATTTCTGAACATTGAAAAAGTACTCTTTTTATATTTAAAAAAAAAAATTGTCTTGGATATGTGAACGTAAAGGGAACATTTAATTTTGTAAACATTATTGGAACGTTCCTTTTGAAAGTCAAGAAGTATCATTTAAAAATCATCAGACGAACATTCAACTAAAACGTTCCAGAAATAAACGTTCCATGAGCCATGTGTATATAATGTTTATGTGCTGATGTTCTGAGAACGTTATTAAGAACAGATAACTCTGAACGAACGTTCTATTAATGTTACTGGAAGAACGCTCCCTGTTAGCTGGCTAGTAGTTTGTGTGTATGTGTATGTGTGTGTGAGATTGTGTGTGTGTGTGAGATCGTATGTGTGTGTGTGAGTGAGATTGTGTTTGTGTGTGTGTGCGTGTGTGTGTGAGTGAGACTGTGTGTGTGAGAGTGTGTGTGTGAGTGAGTGAGATTGTGTGTATGTGTGTATAAATCTGGTATAAAAATAAAGAAATTAAAGTTTTTGTTTTTTTTTTAAATGTAAAAATGCAGAAAGTTGTGTGTGATGGGTAGGTTTAGGGATCGGGTTACTGTGTGTGTGTGTGTGTGTGTGTGTGTGTGTGTGTGTGTGTGTGTGTGTGTGAGAAAGTGTGTGTGAGTCTGACCCCTGTCCCGCTCTCAGGTATCCAGGTGGGCAGCCACACAGGTATCCTCCATCAGTGTTGGAGCAGCCGTAAGTGCAGGGGTTCTGGTGTGTGTGTGTGAGTGAGTGTGAGAGAGTGTGTGTGTGAGTCTGACCCCTGTCCCGCTCTCAGGTATCCAGGTGGGCAGCCACACAGGTATCCTCCATCAGTGTTGGAGCAGCCGTAAGTGCAGGGGTTCTGGTGTGTGTGTGTGAGTGAGTGTGAGAGAGTGTGTGTGTGAGTCTGACCCCTGTCCCGCTCTCAGGTATCCAGGTGGGCAGCCACACAGGTATCCTCCATCAGTGTTGGAGCAGCCGTAAGTGCAGGGGTTCTGGGAGTTGCACTCGTTGACGTCCTGACAGCCGCCCATCATCTGCTCGAAGGAGAATCCCGTGGGACACAAGCAGCGGAAACTGCCCAATGTGTTGTGGCACGAGGCGCCGCCACATATCTGACTGTTCTGGCACTCGTTCTCATCTGCAAACACACACACACACACACACACACACACACACACACACACACAAGGGTCAAAGGTTTAATTTTCTCACAATATACATTGCACATCACCACATTTTCAATGATTCTCAAACAACTCCATGGATGAATCAATCTCTCTAAATCCCTCCTTTCCGTGAGCTACTCAGCTCTGATTGGCCAGACGGCTCAGTCTGTTGTGATTGGTCTACTCTGCTCTGATTGGCCAGACGGCTCAGTCTGTTGTGATTGGTCTACTCTGCTCTGATTGGCCAGACGGCTCAGTCTGTTGTGATTGGTCTACTCTGCTCTGATTGGCCAGACGGCTCAGTCTGTTGTGATTGGTCTACTACTCTGCTCTGATTGGCCAGACGGCTCAGTCTGTTGTGATTGGTCTACTCTGCTCTGATTGGCCAGACGGCTCAGTCTGTTGTGATTGGTCTACTACTCTGCTCTGATTGGCCAGACGGCTCAGTCTGTTGTGATTGGTCTACTCTGCTCTGATTGGCCAGACGGCTCAGTCTGTTGTGATTGGTCTACTCTGCTCTGATTGGCCAGACGGCTCAGTCTGTTTTGATTGGTCTACTCTGCTCTGATTGGCCAGACGGCTCAGTCTGTTGTGATTGGTCTACTCTGCTCTGATTGGCCAGACGGCTCAGTCTGTTGTGATTTGTCTACTCTGCTCTGATTGGCCAGACGGCTCAGTCTGTTGTGATTGGTCTACTCTGCTCTGATTGGCCAGACGGCTCAGTCTGTTGTGATTGGTCTACTCTGCTCTGATTGGCCAGACGGCTCAGTCTGTTGTGATTTGTCTACTCTGCTCTGATTGGCCAGACGGCTCAGTCTGTTGTGATTGGTCTACTACTCTGCTCTGATTGGCCAGACGGCTCAGTCTGTTGTGATTGGTCTACTCTGCTCTGATTGGCCAGACGGCTCAGTCTGTTGTGATTGGTCTACTCTGCTCTGATTGGCCAGACGGCTCAGTCTGTTGTGATTGGTCTACTCTGCTCTGATTGGCCAGACGGCTCAGTCTGTTGTGATTTGTCTACTCTGCTCTGATTGGCCAGACGGCTCAGTCTGTTGTGATTGGTCTACTCTGCTCTGATTGGCCAGACGGCTCAGTCTGTTGTGATTTGTCTACTCTGCTCTGATTGGCCAGACGGCTCAGTCTGTTGTGACTGGTCTACTCTGCTCTGATTGGCCAGACGGCTCAGTCTGTTGTGATTGGTCTACTCTGCTCTGATTGGCCAGACGGCCCAGTCTGTTGTGATTGGTCTACTCTGCTCTGATTGGCCAGACGGCTCAGTCTGTTGTGATTGGTCTACCGCGTACAGCGCCTGTCGAAAGCTAACTCCCATTGCCATAACTGAACTTCAGCTCCGGAGGCTTCCTACAGCTCGGCGATAGAACACTGTAAACTAAAGACAGTAACGATGACGTCGATTTTACCATATCAATCTGAGCGCGAGTCCGATGATGAAACATTGGAAGAACTAGTTATTCAACCGGAACCTCCATCGCAAGGACGGCTCGAGCAGGACTCAGTGTTTCTCAGTGATTCTCTACTCAGATTGAGGAACATTATGAGATGTTGCAGCTGTAATTCCTCACCATCAGCGTTAACAAGAGTATGTCCATCAACAAACCCATGGGTATTTTTTTTATTTACTGCGGTGAACATGCTGGAACTGTATCAATAACATTAGCCGAGCTCTAGCGTGAATGAAGGACGTAACAAACGTTGGTAAAACAAATCTTGCTCCATCCTTTATCTTTACTCAAAGTAGTGAGAACGACAGACAATCTGCATTAATAGGCAGTTTTAGGTAATCGCGGCCCACAGCTGCTTAGCAGAAGTATTTCAGTGAGACAGTAATAACGTGAGTTAGCCAATTAGCAGGAGACTTATACAATATAAAACATAAAACTACGTATTTTGAACACCTGGTAGAAAATATATACATCAATAATTAGTCATAGTGATTCTGAGAAGCAAGTTGGTCCAAATAAACGGGGTACTGACCCATCTTTCTAGAGCAAGCGTTTGGCGAAATAATTTTCAAAAATCCATAATAGGGGCACTTTAAGATGGATTGTATTTATTTAT
>CM040827.1:1050022-1065022 GCA_022828995.1 Vimba vimba
GGCTGTCTGGTGTATCCCGGCGAGCAGATGCACATGTACGTGCCGATCAGATTCTTACAGGTCATCCCTCTGGAGGCGCAGTCGTCCAGCCCGTCCTCACACTCGTTCTGGTCTGATGAACACCAGCGGGATTGAGCACGTGATATGGAGAGGTGCAACGGATCACAAAACTTAATTTACGGATTTTGACGATGATTATTCGGATCAGCAAAAGAATAAATAAAAAAATCTGATAAACTGATAAAGTTCAAACATTATTAAAGACAAGTGAACAGTCAGTAATAAGAACAAATACACAAATTACAAGCAGAGATGAATTCTAAATAATAAAGTTAACAGTCTAACAGGAGTGTTGAGATGCAGGAATCAGGCATGTGATTGGCTAAGGACAAAAAAGCCGGAAAATATACTGAGACCCCCAGGCTAGGCTAGGTATACAAAAATATAGGCTTTTAATAATCTTTCAGTGCGCGAAACCATGATAATATGAAACGCTTCAAAACAGAGCGCACAAAGCGCGTATTCGCATCGCGGGTGCAGAATGATGTGTTCAAAGCAACATGGAGTCACAGTGTTCAGCGCTGCACAAGTGCGCATTTAAAAGTTCACGGCACAAAGCGAAGAAATGTAGATCGCACAAATCCTAGTGTATATCTGTCCAACAGTTTATTGATCATTTGTTTCTTCACAGTTTTAAATTCCAGTTATTGTGCGTTTGATGCCGATTCATAGTCCTTGTGATGTGTGTGAACAGGCACACGGTAGCGAGTCGTTTAAAAACAGCAACAAACTCCAACAAAATAAAGTCATTATATGCAAATCCACAGCCTTTTCTCTACAGATCAAGCATTATAATGTGTATATCATATTGGAGAGAGTTTTACCGTGCATCCTGCTGTAACCGGAAGAGGCGCGCGCGCTGTTTGAATACTGAATGGAGAATGACAGCCGCAGAAGAGGGAAACGAGTTTCCGTATACTTTATTGATGTAAATAGACTTCTGTCCCTCACATTAAGCTATGAAATAGGCTTCAGATGAATTTGTCACCCAAACTGACGTGAAAAAACCGCCCGGTGTGGCCCTGTTGCGCGGGGACGGCGATTGTGGTTCCGTCCCGGGTTACCATGGAGACGGCTGTGAGATTTTTTTTTTTTTTTTACAGATCTGCACGATTCACGTAGGTCACATTTTCAGGTCGGAAAATCCGGAATTCCGGATCACATCCCTGAGGAATTAATAATTGAGCCTAACTATTTGTTCACTGTAGAAATTAAATATAGTTTCATCTTTGTTAAAGCTGTATTTTGTTGTTTTATTAATATTAATGACACAGACAACATTAGGAATATTAGGCCGCTGTCACTTTAAGGCCGACAGCACGGACCGAATAAACTGATTATCTCAACTGTTCACTGATGACATAACCAGGAGAACACTTGCCGAGACGGGCGTTTAGACATCATTGTGTTTGCCTGTGTTCGTTCAAGGGCAAGGAAACGCGAAAGAGGAATTATTTCAGTGTTCGAGCGCTGACTGAAATGCGCCTCTCTCTCTCTCTCTCTCTCTCTCTCTCTCTCTCCATCGGTGTCTCTCTCTCTTTCTCTCTCCATCGGTCTCTCTCTATCGGTGTCTCTCTCTCTCTCTCTCTCTTTCCATCGGTGTCTCTCTCTCTTTCTCTCTCTATCGGTGTCTCTCTCTCTCCATCGGTCTCTCTCTATCGGTGTCTCTCTCTCTCTCTCTCTCTCCATCGGTCTCTCTCTATCGGTGTCTCTCTCTCTCTCTCTCTCTCCATCGGTGTCTCTCTCTCTTTCTCTCTCCATCGGTCTCTCTCTCTCTTTCTCTCTCCATCGGTCTCTCTCTCTCTTTCTCTCTCCATCGGTCTCTCTCTATCGGTGTCTCTCTCTATCGGTGTCTCTCTCTCTCTATCGGTGTCTCTCTCTCTCTCTCTGCGTGCGTCCGCTTCATGTGTGTGTGTCTGTTCGCACAGATAACACGCGTGAGTGTCAATTTTCACCTCTTCTTCTGTGTTTAAAATTGTTTGAGTGTGTAAATTAGCAAGACAAAACATGTCCAAATTATAAACTTTTACTCTATGATGGTTAAATTCAGCAGTTAATCCGCGAATCACACGCATGCCGAACCGTGGGTCAGCTGGTCCATACGCATCACGATCAACTGAGATCTGTTGCACCCCTAATGATGTGTGTGTGTGTGTGTGTGTGTGTGTGTATGGCGGTGAAAGCGCTCGTCTTTACCTTTGCACATCCGTCGGTCTTCTCTCAGCACGTATCCCGCTGGACATCTGCATTCGTACGATCCCACCGTGTTGACACAGCGGAATGCACACAGCAGAGGATTCTGGGAACACTCGTTGACATCTGAAAACATGTCACATGTTTTAGTCAAATACGCACTAGCGCTCAGTGTGATTGGCTGGTTTGGACGGCGTTGGGTCAGACTTTTAAGAGCTCGAGCAGACCACACATCTAGTTATCATCATCAGTCGAGTTGTTGATATATAATGTTATAGTTATGGTCACAGTTATGACTACAGTTACTGTTTTAGTTCTCGTTATAGTTATCATCATAGTTATCCTTATCATCATAGTAATGGTTATAGTTATCACTATAGTTATGGTTATAGTTATAATAATGGCTATAGTTATATTTATTGCTATATTTATCATTATAGTTATTGTTATAGTTTTTATACTTATAGGTATAGTTATCACTGTAGTTATAGTTAGCATTATAGTAATGGTTATAGTTATTATAGTTATAGTTATCACTATTGTTATTGTTATAGTTATCATAGCTATCGCTATATTTATGGTTATGGTTATCACTATATAAATAATCTTTGTTTTATTTACAACTTTGAAAATTAGTTTTTTACAGTGCAGAATGCAAAAACACGTTCTGTGTGAACACGAGTAACGGATCAGACCCGAATGATGTCAATCTGTGTTGGAGTGTGAGAGCGGCCGGCAGGAAGTACATCAGTGCCAACAGGAAGTGCATCATCGGCACGTCACTGACCTTCACAGGTCATCATGGGTCCGGGCTCGAATCCCTCGTCGCAGGAGCACTCGAACGCTCCCTCCACGTTTGTGCAGGTGCCGTTCCCACACGGGTTCCCCAGCTCACACTCGTTCGTGTCTGATGATGAGGAGTTACACACACAACATGATGGAGATGCATGTCACATGACCAAAATCAGACAAAACCCAGTAATATTATCAAGGGCTGAGAAGCTTTTAAGAATCACTTTCCCCCAGAGAAGCACAACGCTTTAATTATGTACATGCGTCCCGATCACATGTTACAGTTCCTCAGCTTGTTCACAGTGAACGAGCGTTCGGGAACGCGTTTGTGTTTCATAGTTGCACTGTTATCATTCATATGTGTGGAGCGTCTCAATCTCCACACACTGTGAGTGTGTGTGGCTTATAGTTTTGATGTGCACATGTTCTTGAAATTACAGCGGCTGTTGCATTTCTATCGTACAGAAGTGACCAAATATTTAAGATTAAGAGGACATTTGAATTAAATGTTGTTTGTCCGATATTAAACAAGGATTTGATCATGCCGTAGTGTAACAACAACTACTAACACCAGGAATTTGTTATAATACTGTACATAAGTTATGTTTATATTAGTTTATATCATTTATTTTACATGGTGTATTTTAACAGTGTTGTTCAATAAAACCCACAAGATTACTTTGATACTTTATTTGAACCAATTATTATTGCTTTTTATTATATATTTGTATTTGAAGTAATTTTAATTACCACAGATTTGTTATTCCTGGATTAATCAGTGGAATACTCGATATCTGCAGCCCTGATATTACCCATAGCTGAAACTGAATGCTTCATAATTGATTAGTTTTAAAACGATCTGTATTGTATGTGCTTTAGAAACGAAGCCGACCTGATCAGTTTGAACTCTGACCTTCACAGTTGATCCCGGTGAAGTCGAGCCGGTATCCGAAGGGGCATTCGCAGCGGAACGTCCCGTCCGTGTTGATGCAGTGGCCGTTCCTGCAGATGCCGGGGTTCTCCGCACACTCGTCCACATCTGGAACATCAGTGTGTGTGTGATCAGTGTGTGTGATCAGTGTGTTGATGGAGTCTGATTGACTGACACTCACCTACAGCCTCTTCGTTTATAGTGTGGGTCTTTCCCATGGTGGAGCACAGAGCTTTATACGTCTCTGAAACACACACACAATAACTGTTACTGCCATCACATCATGTGTGTGAGTGTGTGTGTGAGTGAGTGTGTGTGTGCTCACCATCCTCAGCAGAAGGGCAGATCTCGCACGGGTCCCCCCACCCCTGGCCCGGCATGGCGCTGCAGCAACAGGATCCTTTGGTGGTGTTGAGCGGCTTCGGGGACAGACAGCGCCCGTTCTCGAACTTAGTGTAACAGTAATTCACACGAATATCTGACAGTCAGAGGAAACAGACGGATGTTTAGTTCATTTTCTGTAAGGCTGACTTGAAACAATGTGTAATGTGAAGAGCACAATACAAAACAATAGACTTGGCAACAGGGACAGACTTTTATAATCATTAATAAAAATGCAGATGACTCTTTCTTAAATGACTCTTCTCAAATTATTATTTCCTAAACAATTCTTTCAAATGATTCACTTATTATTCTTTACAAATAATCTTTCTAAAATTATTCTTTCTCAAATGAATCTTCTCAATTATTATTTCTTAAATGATTCTTAACAAATTATTTCTCAAATGACTCTTTCCAAAAGATTCTCCCAAAAGGATTCAACCCAAATTGTTTTTTATTATTGCTCAAATGATTCATCACTGCACAAAATGCATCAGCATAATTATCAATAACGCACATGAACCATGAACAAACATCACAGATATAGATACAGATATGCGTGTGTGTGTGTGTGTGTGTGTCTGCGTGTGGAGAGTGTGTGTGTGTGTGTGTGTGTGTGTGTGTGTGTGTGTGTGTGTGTGTATGTGTATGTGTGTGAGTGTGTGTGTGTATGTGTGTGAGTGTGTGTGTGTGTGTGCTGCTGAGAAAGAGATGGGCGGCTGGGTTGCTTTTATTCCCCGAGGCCTGTTCTTCATTTGCAGAAGCCTTTCCACCCTTCTACTCACACACACGCACACACACACACACACACACACACACACACACACACACACCCTGTCCACAGGGTCAGCGAGACAGAAGGAGGGATGGAAACTGTGAGCAAACAAACGAACGAACAGCCCTGTGTTCTGTCTCTGTATGACATCACACACTTCGCATGAGGAACAAAACATGATTTACTCATTAAACCTGACGAGCTCCATGACCGATGACCGACCGCATCAAGCCTTCAAAAACATGAAGCACAAGGGATTCAGACGGAGGTTTCATGTTTCACTTGTGATGTGCTTCCTTCCTCTGTTCTTTTCTGTTTATTTGTTTTGAATAATCCCTGTAATGCGGATATAATCCTAAAATCGCAATAAAAAACATGAAGCACAAACAAAATCAGCCGTTCTAAACCTGTGGACTGATCTATAACTCACCCACACATCTCTTCCCGGACGAGGAGAGCTGGAATCCCTCGGGACAATCGCACCTGAAGCTGCCAGCCGTGTTCACACACTTCCCAAAGATGCAGATCTCGGGAGTCTGAGAGCACTCGTCAATATCTGAGCACAAACACACACAAGATGAGGAGGTCGAGTCTTCATTTATACAGCGCTTTAACAGTATAGAGAGTTTCACAGCAGCTTTACAGTGATAACAGGAGATTACAGTAACAGAGATTGCTTAGGCTTTACAGCAGATCTAGAATAAAGTTATTGTCCAGATAAAGTTAGGTTAGATCACATGACTGTGAGCACTGAGCCCCTGATGCGTGAGGATGGTGGTGAGCCGACACACACCTTCACACCGGTCGTTCTGCAGGAAGTATCCTGACGGGCAGATGCACCTGTAGGAGCCGTCCAGGTTCTGGCACGTCCCGGGGCCGCAGGTGCCAGGGCTGATCACACACTCGTCGATGTCTGAGCAGAAGAGCACAGGAGCATGTGGACGTGACGTCAACACACACACACACACACACGCACGCACTATCTTTCTCACACACACTCACGCACACACTAACCCGACCCCTAAACCTACCCATCACACACACACACACACACACACACACACACACACACTAACCCGACCCCTAAACCTACCCATCACACACACACACACACACACACACACACTAACCCGACCCCTAAACCTACCCATCACAAACAAACACACACACACACAGCTTCAGGACTCACCCACACACATCCGGCCGTCAGGAGAGAGTTTATACCCGTCCAGACACACACACACAAACGAGCCCACCGTGTTGATGCAGTTTCCGTTGCGACACAACCCCCGCAGCGCCGTACACTCGTCTGTGTCTGAACCACACACACAAAACAGACGTTAACACAAACACTTGCCTTTCTGCTGTAGAATTAATAAATATTTGTGTGTGTGTGTGTTTACCGATGCAGTCGTTGTTGTGTGACAGCTGGAATCCTGGGTAACACAAGCAGTTGTAGGAGCCCACAGTGTTCTTACAGGTTCCATTTCCACACGGCTGACGCTCGCACTCGTCCACATCTGAACACAGACCACAGACGGTTAGTTAGTTATGAACACAGACGGTTAGTTATGAACACAGGCGGTTAGTTATGAACACAGACGGTTAGTTATGAACACAGGCGGTTAGTTATGAACACAGACGGTTAGTTATGAACACAGGCGGTTAGTTATGAACACAGGCGGTTAGTTATGAACACAGACGGTTAGTTATGAACACAGGCGGTTAGTTATGAACACAGACGGTTAGTTATGAACACAGACGGTTAGTTAGTTATGAACAGACGGTTAGTTAGTTATGAACACAGATGGTTAGTTATGAACAGACGGTTAGTTAGTTATGAACAGAGGGTTAGTTATGAACACAGATGGTTAGTTAGTTATGAACACAGACGGTTAGTTATGAACACAGGCGGTTAGTTATGAACACAGACGGTTAGTTATGAACACAGACGGTTAGTTAGTTATGAACAGACGGTTAGTTAGTTATGAACACAGATGGTTAGTTATGAACAGACGGTTAGTTAGTTATGAACACAGATGGTTAGTTATGAACAGACGGTTAGTTAGTTATGAACAGAGGGTTAGTTATGAACACAGATGGTTAGTTAGTTATGAACACAGACGGTTAGTTATGAACACAGACGGTTAGTTATGAACACAGACGGTTAGTTAGTTATGAACAGACGGTTAGTTAGTTATGAACACAGATGGTTAGTTATGAACAGACGGTTAGTTAGTTATGAACAGAGGGTTAGTTATGAACACAGATGGTTAGTTAGTTATGAACACAGACGGTTAGTTAGTTATGAACAGACGGTTAGTTAGTTATGAACAGACGGTTAGTTAGTTATGAACAGACGGTTAGTTATGAACACAGACGGTTAGTTAGTTATGAACACAAACGGTTAATTAGTTATGAACACAGAAGGTTAGTTAGTTATGAACACAGATGGTTAGTTAGTTATGAACACAGACGGTTAGTTAGTTATGAACAGACGGTTAGTTAGTTATGAACAGACGGTTAGTTAGTTATGAACAGACGGTTAGTTATGAACACAGACGGTTAGTTAGTTATGAACACAAACGGTTAATTAGTTATGAACACAGAAGGTTAGTTAGTTATGAACAGACGGTTAGTTAGTTATGAACACAGACGGTTAGTTAGTTGTAAACACAGACGGTTAGTTATGAACACAGATGGTTAGTTAGTTATGAACACAAACGCTTAATTAGTTATGAACACAGAAGGTTAGTTAGTTATGAACACAGACGGTTAGTTAGTTATGAACACAGACCACAGACGGTTAGTTATGAACACAGACGGTTAGTTATGAACACAGACCACAGGCGGTTAGTTATGAACACAGACGGTTAGTTATGAACACAGACCACAGGCGGTTAGTTAAGAACACAGACGGTTAGTTATGAACACAGACGGTTAGTTATGAACACAGACCACAGGCGGTTAGTTAAGAACACAGACGGTTAGTTATGAACACAGATGGTTAGTTAGTTATGAACAGACCACAGATGGTTAGTTAGTTATGAACACAGACGGTTAGTTAGTTGTAAACACAGACGGTTAGTTATGAACACAGACGGTTAGTTATGAACACAGATGGTTAGTTAGTTATGAACACAGACCACAGACGGTTAGTTATGAACACAGACGGTTAGTTATGAACACAGACCACAGACGGTTAGTTAGTTATAAACACAGATGGTTAGTTACAGGGTTCGTACACTTTTTCCAAGGTCAAATTCAAGCACTTTTCAAGCACTTTCCAGGTCCATTTTAAAGCTTTTTCCAGCACCTTACACTACCGTAAATTACATACCAATACATAGTTAAAATTATTATTTAGTGTTTTTATCACATCAAAAGAGATAAACAGCCAAATGTTTCATAATAGCAGAGGGCTGCACGATATTGAAGAAAAATTAGATATGCGATAACTCATTAAATAATGCAATATTCAATATGCGATACAATAATGCTTAAAGTGTGTCAAATTAACTTAAATTATCTTTAAAATATCTTTAAAATGATATAACCTACACATACATGTTTCACATTCTTTTTGTGATAAGAAAATATCCCTACAATTTCAAGACAGTGAACATCAGTGTTCTGTAGCATAAGAAGTGTTATTTTAACATCACTGGGGTTTAGGGGTTCAGGTTATCCTACATTAGGTTTATTTAACAACAGAAACTGATTAATCAAATGTAAAAATAAACACTGTTTAGTTATAAATATACTGATTCTTATTAAAGCTACAAAAGTCAGCCAATTAGTGATTTTTTGTCTTTTGTTCATGATCCCAGTTATTGCAAGCCGTTGCGATATGCAATTATGCATATTGGAATATATACAGTTGCAATATTTCGATATATTGTGCAGCCCTAATATTTAAGCCAATCACAAGTTTTATTCTTCAAAATGTATCACTAAGTATATAGCCTAAATGATTAATATACTTTTCATTATATTAATGTCCAAATATTGCTTACCAGATTATGTAATTTATAGGCTGTAAAACTGAAATAATTTCAAATATGAAGACTTAGGATTTGAACAGAAATATTTGATAGGCCTTCCCGTTTTGGGACACATTCTTGATATAGACAAGGTTTGAACAATATCTGAGTGGACAGGCTTGGGCCAAGACATAACGTTAGCTAATACATTTACTGGAATAGAGCAGTGTAAATATTGCATAGGGCCATCCTAAACCTTACAGTAACAGTATACTACTTATGACACTGACTGATTTCAGTTCAGCAATCAACGACTGTTATATGCACTGGGCTAACGTTTGCAGGTTAATTTGCACGTTACACTTCTGTAATTTTGGCAATGTTCACTGCATATTCCACAAATGAACGTGACATAACGGACATGCAATACTTACATTACATTATCACACCAAGTACTCTGTCACTAACGGCCCTTTCAGATAGGACGCGGGCCGCGCTGCACTATGAAATGAAACCGATATATTTCAATGACTTGCGCCGCGCGACTCGGACCAAAGCGGAGCTCAGCGAGCTCGCGCGCACGCCGCGGTCAAAGTTTAAAATAGTTCAACTGTTGCCGCTGCGTGGCCAATAATAACGGTGCATCAAAACAACCGCGGAAATCAAAATGAAAACTCCGCCTACTTTTGCTCTGGCCATCGTAACGCAAATCAATCTGTATCTGATTCTGAAGGGCTACATTTTTTTTCTCCGTTTAATAAAGAACTATTTCGTCAGAAAGATATTTCTTGTGAAAGAAATACAGTTACAAATTCAAGCATTTTCAAGCATTTTATCCAAAATTCAAGCACTTTTCAAACCTTGAAAACACAACATCAAAATTCAAGCACTTTCAAGGATTTCAAGCACCCGTACGAACCCTGTAGTTAGTTATGAACACAGACGGTTAGTTAGTTATAAACACAGATGGTTAGTTAGTTATGAACAGACCACAGATAGTTAGTTAGTTAGTTATCTTCACGAGGATGCACACAGATGGACAGACAGATAGACGGGTATGTGAGGCTGATCTCTCACCTATACACAGGCCTGGGGTGGATGTGAAGCCGTTGGGGCAGAGGCAGCGGTAACTACCCACCGTGTCGATACACTGACCCGGACTGCAGATGTTTGGATTCTCAGCACACTCGTTACGATCTGAGAGAGATCACATCAAATCACACGTTAACTTCAGGTGCGATGTGTCTGAAAGCAGGACTGAGCTCTGAGTTCAGCTGTTTTAAACACATTCCCCTCCAGTCATGACCCAGACACACACACACACACACACACACACACACACACACACACACACACACACACACTCTCCATCACTGCTGGTTTCCTGTTAAGCATGATAGCTGCTGTTGCTTTTTTGTTCTATTAACTCTGATATCGGAGTAGCAGCATTATGAGTTGGGAAATGTCTGACACACACACTCACTGACACACACACTCACCGACACACTGCTGGGTGGGAGTTTGCCGGTATCCAGGTTTACACTCACAGCGGAAACTTCCAGGAACGTTCAGACAGACGGCGTGCTGCTGACACACCGGCCCGTTCTGACACTCGTCAATATCTGCACAGACACACACACACGTCACAAACACACTTATCATCAGTGTTGGGGGTGACTCATTACAAGTAACTTGAGTAACGTAATCAGATTACTTTTTCAAGTAACTAGTAAAGTAACACATTACTTTTTCAATTTACAACAAAATATCTTGCGTTACATTTTCAAATAAGTAACGCTAGTAACTTTTTCACATTTATTGACTGACATGTTGAGAGAAATAAAGTGAGGAAGTGTTGTGTGTAAAAGTTTAAAAGCAACTTTCCCCAACACTGCTTAACATCATACACAGAGCATCTCATGTTGGAAGTAAATCATCATTAATGATTGTTAATCTAGAAGCCGTCACTCTTTCTGCTGTTTTTGTTGCAGCCTCCAGAATCAGACGAGGATAAACGGGCTTCAGAGACACAGATGGAGCTCTTACCCTCACAGATCAGCAGCTTGTCATTATAAACGAAACCCATCGGACATTCACAGCGGAAACTGCCGATCATGTTGATACACACGCCGTTATCACACACACCGGGGATCTCGCGGCACTCGTCGATGTCTGCGGATCACAGACAGACACACAGGGTGGATGTGAAGTTTTAGAGGAACACAGAACTGTGTGTTTGACTGTCTTTAAGTGTGTGTGATGAATGTATTTACCAACGATCTGTCCAGTGTAGATGTCAATGAAATATCCTGGTCTCTCACTTCCACACAGCACAGCGAACTCATCTGCAGCAGAGAACCATGTTACGGTCATGACTGTGTGTGTGTGTGTGTGTGTGTGTGTGTGTGTGTGTGTGCCGAATCCCTGACAATATTAAAGAAACAGCCTCTTTCTTCTACACTGTTCACTTCTAGACAATGTTTGAAACTTTGCTCTTCTAGTGTTAATGTCTGTATTCTATGGAAGCTTGTTTCCACCACAGAATAAAAAATAAAAAAGGGTAATTGCTACTTTTTATCTCACAATTGCGAGTTTACATCTCGCATACATCTACATGCGTGATATAAAGAAAATTTGCGTGATATAAAGTCACAATTCTGATTTTTTTTGTCAGAATTGCATGCTTAAATCTCGCAATTCTGACTTTACAACCTGCAATTGACCCTTCGCAGGGAGTTTGATTGACAGGTGATCTGACCAATCATAATCCACCATCTGCCGAATCCGCCATTCTTGTCCGACAAAGCAGTCAGGAGAGTTAGTGGATTAACGTTGGAGGATTTAAACTTGAAAAACGGAGTGTACTGATGTCTTTCCGCAGTTAAAACAACATTCCTTCTGATGTTTATTCATGTTTATCTGATGCTGTAAATGAACTAGAAGGAAGAGATGATCAGTTCACGAGCCGCTTTAACTGAGGCTCTACAGCGATCTGTCAGACACATTAAAGAGCCACAAAACGTCATTTATTGTTGAAATTTCGTTAAAAAAAATAACCAAATTTGAAAGTTGAGACTTTGTTTCATATCAAAAGTACCCTGGTCTGTCCTGTGTGTCAGTGTGTTGTCAGTGTCCTCTCTGCTCCGCGGTGTGTGTTTCACTGCATGAGAACATGTGGCGTGAGAGAGGCGTGGCTTGTCGGACATAGCAACAGTAACTAAAGGGGGCGGGTATTTGCGAATGGTCAATTGCGTGTCATAAACTCAGAATTGTCAGTCTTTTTTTCCTCAGAATTGGACTCTCACAGATATAAACTCGCAATCTCGAGAAAAAAGTTAGAATTGCAAGTTTATTTCTCGAAATTGCGACTTTAACACACTTAATTGTGAGTTTATATCTCGCAATTCTGAGATGTAAACTCGCAATTGTGAGATAAAAAGTAGCAATTATCTTTTAAAATGTTTTATTCTGTGATGGAGCTTCCATAGTATTGCTTTGGGTAAAGGCGTCTGCTAAACGAACAGATGTGAAGTGTGTGTCTCACTGGTGCTGGGAACGGGACAGCGCTCGCAGGGTTTATTCCAGGCCCGGCCGATGTTGTACGCGCAGCAGCAGAACTTCTTGGTCATGTTGAAGGTGAGTTCTCCATCACAGGTGGCGTTATCAGAGTAGTAGTTCCTGTAACACAAGCTCTTCCGCATGTCTGAACACACACACCACAACAAACACGTCACAATCGGCACTAAAGGAAACCAAGTTTTCAACATTTTATTTTATTGACATTAATAAAACAGACGGCAACAGGTGATGAGGCTGCGGTCCCTTTAAGAATGAATGCACGGATCTAATATACTGTTACACATCCGATTTTCTCCTGTTTACATTCGCAAAGGACATAACAGTTTGTGTTTACATGAATACTCCCCACGATTTGCATTTTGACACAATTGTGCGTGTATTTGACCATGCAAGCGCAATTAACTGTGAAAGAGAACTGAATTCGTGACTTAATAACACTCTAACGTGTCAATAACTTTAAGAAGTAATGCAAAGTTAAAGAACACTTTAGAAAATCGATGTGAATCGAATGCGAATCGGCAGAAGATAGAATCGAGATTCATATTTGAATCGATTTTCTCCCCCACCCCTAATACATATAATGATAACTATACCGTTAATTAACAACGATAACTATAGCGATGATGATTGACGATGGTGTGCAGACTCACCCATGCAGTTGTTTCCTCCGTTGATCTGCATGTACTCCGGTGGGCAGATGCAGGTGTAGTTTCCAATAGTGTTGTAACACTGACCCGGACCACAGATGCCGGGCCGCTCACACTCATCCACATCTACACACACAGTGGATCTTTTCATTCTTACATTTTAAACACATTTCACTTCTAACTACAGCTCGCGTCTATGTCCGTTGTTGAGTTAAAGCGAATGTTTCAAATGCATTTGTCGGAAGTAGTGCAACCAGCATTCATTTACTCTCAGTATTACTGATTATATTGGGCTCGGCTTGCTTTTGAAGCAACGCAGCACTTTTGTGTTTATATCATGTGACTTTATATGTTAATAAGAATCATTCAATGGTATACACAGGGTCCTAACCAATCACAACATTTTATCTTTTGCTTGGTTTCTGAATCCATCACTTTGCTCTTGGTAGCCGCGCCCACAGAGGTCCAGTCAAGAGTTGTAGATCGGCAAGATTTTTTATATTTTTAAAAGAAGTCTCTTCTGCTTCAAATCAGTTTTCGATTTTAATATATTTTAAAGTCAAGTGTAATGTATTCCTGTGATCAAAGCTGAATTTTCAGCATCATTACTCCAGTCTTCAGGGTCACATGATCCTTCAGAAATCATTCTAATATGATGATTTGATGATCAAGAAACATTCATTATTATTATCAGTGTTGAAAACAGTTGTGTACAATCTTTTTTCAGGATTCTTTGATGAATAGAAAGTTTAAAAGAACCGCATTTATCTGAAATAGAATCTTTTGTAACATTATAAATGTCTATACTGTCACTTTTGATCAATTTAATTCATCCTTGGTGAATAAAAGTATCGATTTCTTTCTGTTTTAAATTGTAATAATATTTCACAATATTACTGTTTTCAAATAAATGCAGCTTTGGTGAGCAAAGAGACTTCTTTTAAAAACATTAAAAATCTTACCGATCCAAAACTTCTGCTAGTAGTGTATATTAAGCTTCAGATGTGTCCTGATTGGCTGAGATATTTGCAGCTTCATGCTTATTTTTTTATTTTTATGATTGTTTAGTTTCTCGAAATCTTTCTATCTGCACAGCTAAAACAGCGTACTGTGTGTAAAGCACTATATAAATGAAATGGACTTGACTTCTTAAGAGAGACAGAAGAGTGTGTGAAAGAGGAAGTGTGACTGACCTTCACAGATCCTGGTGTCTCCGTTGAGTTCGAAACCTTTCGGACATTCACAGTGAAAACTGCCAAACGTGTTGATGCAGTTTCCTCCCTGACACAGACCAGGCAGCTCCTGACACTCGTTGATATCTGACATACAGACACAACAGTCAACACACAGCACTGGAGAACGGGTGTGTGTGTGTGTGTGTGTGTGTGTGTGTGTGTGCACTCTAGATCTACCCTCTAGTATCACCGTGATCGGATTGGGTCGGAATCCTTCTCCTCCAGGACACAGAATCTTGTACTCGGCTGAGGGAGAAACAATAACAATCAGTGAACAAAACAAGAGCTTGTGTGTGTGTGTGTGTGTGTGTGTGCGTGTGTGAGAGACTCACAGGAGTTGAGCAGTGGGCAGCTCTCACAGGGTTAGGTGTGTGTGTGTGTGTGTGTGTGTGTGTGTGTGTGTGTGTGAGACTCACAGGAGTTG
>CM040827.1:1070022-1077522 GCA_022828995.1 Vimba vimba
CACAGGACCTAACGTTCTTCAGGTTCTAGGACCCGAAAAATTATGTTTTCTGTGCTGATTCAGTGACGCGTTCATGTAAACGGCACCTAGAACCAGCAAAAGTAATGATTCATAATATGTAAAATATTACAGTGAGTCATTTTAATTGTTTATTAATAAACAAGTGTTTTCTGTAAAGATGAAGTTGACAATTACTGACTCGCGATATTCGCAGCAGTGATCGGGAGAAATGCACTTTTCATACAGATTAATTTTTTTTTTAATGGTTCTTCTGTAGATAATAGTTATATTTCTATTTTTTTTATTATTATTGTTGTTTTTAGGTGAGTGAGGCGAGTAGGCTACCTTTTATGCTGAGTTTCGGTTCATGGATGATAGCTTAATCTCCAGTTCAGGCGCTGGCTGCTATATTTAATTTTTAGGCTAGGCCCTATTTATTAAATCCAGAAAATTGGATAATGAAATACTGATTAAAATTAAGATACAATTAATACAAAACGAAATTCGTTTTAAAGAAAGTCTTTGTGCTTTCTGTTTGAGGTCTCTGTGAAAGTTTTAAAGCCGTCTTTTAGTGCGGCTTTCATAACGGTCGCGTGACGCATCCATAATGTCACGTAACATTGTTTTTTCCTCATAAATGCGAACACGAAACGATTTTTTAAAAAAGACAACCATCCACGACTTTATAACACTCCAGCAAAGTAGCCTACCTCTTTTTGGTCAACATCCTCCTTTTTGTAGACGAAATAGGCTAGTCCCAAATAGCTGATTTTGATTTTGTTGCGGAGGATCCTCTTCGTCGCGCAATTTTAGCTATAGGATTGCCAGTGAATGTTGGCTGTTGGCTGTGAGCGTGAGCGCGGCAGAGCAAACAATCACTGTGCAGGCACGCGGAACGCGTATGTCACCCTAGCAAAAAGCCATACAACAAACTCGTGTTTACTGTGTGCTACCGTTCTCTTACACTATGGGTGCTACTAACGTTACCCTTCGCATCGCATGTTCCGGCGATGTGACTATCGCTCATTTGCACATCGCGATGTCGATGTTAAAACAGAATATCGTTCAGCCCTAATATATTGTATTGACAACTCAATTAAATATTTACCAGCGTATATTCTGCATAATTAGACATTTTTTTTAAATAAACACTGACAAAAACTACACAAGTTTTAAGGCTGGATGATATGATGATATATATAACACTGATATGAGTGATCACATGGATTTACACCTATATTGTGTTTATATAAAGCGTTCACAGGCTAATTTGCTTTATGTATTTCCCCGGTGTGGAAATCAGGCTCATATAAACGTGAGGAAACACGATTCCTGCTGCATGTCAATATCCATGATCACTGGATCTCTGGTTAGTTGTAAGGAACACTATATCGGTTTTCCCGCGGGAAAGTGACGTCAATGCAAACCCTCTATTTCACTGTTGGAAACACAGGAGGGAATATTCAATTTGAATCCATAAAACACTTATTTTTATTTCAGCTTTTTGCCCAGGCAAGATTTTTCACTTTCATTTAGTTTAACTTGATGCACTAAAATAACTAAAACTGGAATAAAAAGCAAACTAATCTAGTGTACATCTCACTAATGGTAGGATACAGATATGTAAATATTTTCCAGATAATATTGTGTTAACAATATATACACAGAGCAAGTACACACACATATGAGAGCAGTTTTCATCTCTTGCTGAACTCAAGTTTGGTGACCCATGAAAAAGTTGTTTGCCCATGTCAACGGCCCCTTCCTGGAGCATGACATCATTTCCTGTAGTGCATGCTCTGATCCAGGGTCCTGTGAGCGCTCAGTGTCCATCTAATGAGCGTGTTTAACGAGTGTGTGTTGAACATGATGAAGTTCATCACATTCTGTTCCATCACTGAGTCTCATTAGAGCAACAGACTCCAGCTCTCCGTGTGTCCTGAAATAACCGGAGCAGATCGACCTCTCTGTCGGTGTCTCTCTCTCTCTCTCTCTCTCTCTCCGTCTACCTCTATTTCTTGTCTTGTTAACACACTGTGCTTTTATTAGAGCACATCTAATGCACAAAATATGCGCCGGTTGACACCGAATCAAAGAGATTAAATGAGAGAGAGGGAATAACGGAGCGCTTCACTGTTTACTCCAAAATGAATGACTCAAGAAACGACTGAACTGGCCTGATGGGAATTAATCTCAGATAAACAAGATCATCAATAAAGACTCATTATGATGTCAGTCAAATTACACAGAATTAACGCAAAAACACATGAAGTGGCGATAGAGGATGAAACTACATGATGAATGTTTCTCTAGAGCTGAAGCTTTATTTGTGCGGTAAATATATATAAATATATAAAATAACTTACCGGTTCATGTGAGTGTGTGTGTGTGTGTGTGTCTGAGTGGGTGCGTGTGTGTGTGTCTGAGTGTCTGTATCTCTGAGTGTGTGTGTGTGTGTGAGTGAGTGGGTGTGTGTGTGTGTGTGTGTGTGTGTGAGTGGGTGTGTGTGGGTGTGTGTCTGAGTGTCTGAGTGTGTGTATGTCTGAGTGTGTGTGAGACTGCGTGTGTGCCCGATTGTGTGTGACTGAGTGTGTGTTTGAGAGAGAGAGTGAGTGTGTGTGTGTGTGTGTGTGACTGAGTGTGTGTGAGTGTGTCTGTGTGTGTGTGTGAGTGTGTGTGTGTGTGTGTGTGTGAGTGTGTGTGTGTGTGTGTGTGTGTGTGTGTGTGAATGAGTGAGTGTGTGTGTGTGTGTGTGTGTGTGTGTGTGACTGAGCGTGTGTGTGTGTGTGTGTGTGTGTGTGTGTGTGTGTGTGTGTGAGAGAGTGTGTGCGTGAGTGAGAGAGAGTGCGCGTGTGTGTGTGTGTGAGAGAGTATGTGTACAATGACCTCTGACCTCAAACACTCCAACTACGCCCATGAAGCCACTGATGATGTCAGCCTTATTTACAAGAGCCGATGGGCCAGTTAAAACACATCTGATGAGGAACGAACACACACACACACACACACACACACACACACACACACACACACACACACACACACACACACACACACACCGGTCTTCTGACCTACAAACAGTCATCAATCACTGACTCCATCTCTGCCAGATTAATTATCCCACAATCCAACAGTGAAACGAGCAGAACTCAAAACAAATGACCTTCGGTTCATTACGATCAAACTTCAATCCCATCATGCCTGGAAAGCATCTCGTTAAACGAAGCCCACGGCAGGACGTTTATAAATGACAGACATTAAAGTCATCACCAGTGAAAACACACACAGAGAAGCGGCTGCAGATGTGCGGGGAGCGCTCCGGGATGAGGATGTGGAGGAAACATAAAAACCCGACAGGAAGAAACGACAAGCAGTTTCACATCGAGCAGAACACAGAACACTGTTCCATCGTTAATCAATAACGACTCATTAATATCGCTCAGGTGAATGTGGAAGTTCACTATTAGATAATCAATAACTACTGTTTTTCATTCCTCCCAGATATACAGGTTCATAATTAATATGAATAATGCATAATGTATAATTAGTTCTAAAGTGAAGATCACGGTAATGACTCAAGCATTACCAAATGCTTCAGAAGGAATCATTAATAATTTAGATCAGTTTTCTAAAGTGAAACCGATGATAACTGGTCCCCATGATCTTCACTTTAGAAAACTGATCCAAATCATTAGTAGTTCCTTTAGAAGGATGAAAATCAGTAGTTATTGATTATCTAATAGTGAACTTCCACATTCACCTGAGCGATATTACTCACTAATTCATTAATCAGAGTTTGTTGTTAGTTAATAGTAGTTACTAGAATGTTAACAGTGCGTTACTCGTTAGTTCCTGTGTAGTTGCTCATTAATGAAGGAACAGTGTTATAGTGTTACTGTAACCTGTCGTGTGCGTCTCTCTTCCCTCCGACGGGTTCAGTCATGACACACACAAAACAAGGAAAACTCTCCAAAAAAGCTTTTCTTACTTAGTATTGTTGTCTTGTTTCCAGTCCAAATATCAAACATTTCTTAGATCAAGATGCATTTACTAAAGTAGTGAAATGACATAAGGGCCCTATCTTGCACCCAGCGCAACTGACTTTGTACAGCGACGCATGTTCATTCCTATTTTGCACCCGACGCACGCAGACTCTTCCCTCCACAGACGCACGCCGCTAAATTAGGGAATGAACTTGCGCTCCCGGGGGCGGTTCAGGGAAAAGAGGAGGCGTGTTCCAGCGCAAACGTTCCCTGGTGCTATTTTGCAGTTTCAGAAAACAATTCCTCCACAGACCAGGAGAAACCTCGTCTAAAGTCAGTGCGTTATTCAGATGCTATTTTAAGGGCGCATGCTTGGCCATAATGTAGCGTGAGCACAACACACACACACTTTGCTTCTCTCATCTACACATTTCACATTTTTGCAAACCATACATTATTACAAGGAAAAATATTACCACACGAGGGAAATCATTGTTGTGTCCATGAAGATGCGAAATAATAGGCATAAATCTAGCTTACACATTTACCCAAATTATCATACGCCTGTTTAACCGAAGCTAATTTGTGTGTGTTTCTCCATCCCCAATGTCAGTTCTCTGTGTTTTACGGCCCTGACGAGAGCGCCGGTCTCCTCGGCTGTGAACCGCTCCTGGCAAATCCGCCGTTATAATAGCAATCCGCCATGGAACAAGCGCGCCTGCTCTTAAAGGGAATGTGAGATGACGCTCTGATTGGTTTATTTCACGTTACGCCCAAACCAGGGTTTCCGTTGTCCGGTAATTACCGGACATTGACCGAAAAAAAAATGAAATGTCCGACAAAATTAAATCTCTCCGGTCAAATTGTCCGATTAAAATTGCCTTATAATCCCGCCCCCCTAACACAATCTGAATTTGAGAATAAGCCTAAAATGTATAAAGCAAAAATACACCGACCTTTGGCAATGTTATAAAGGGAACAGGCTCTACCGTTTGAAAGTTACTAAACATTATTACATGGCTTGGTTGAATTCCAATGTGGAATGCGGTCTGTTATTTCTTGATATCAGACCGCTGCGAAGCATTAACGGCGCCAGGATTTTGATTGTAGGTGGGCCTCCAGAAAACTGGATGGGCCAGTTAAAATAAGCCAAAAAATTAAAAAAATAAATAAAAACGGGTTCCCCTTCATCTCCGTTTCAGCGCTTTTCTGGGCACTGAGGACAGTGACTTAGTAGCCTACCTGAACTTAAACAGGATTTTTTTTTTTGTTGCTTTTTTAATACAATTACAATTTAATTTAATGTATTGTTTAATAAAATTATAGGCCTATTATTTTTAGTTTATTAACAGCAACAACAGCTGTAAAAGATAAAGTTGACGCTCGCCATCTCCTTAGTGAACGCGCCTATAGAGAGAAATGCACATCATGGATTACTAGAGAGTAGCCTTTCTTTTCGTTGTAAATTGTTAAAAAGACATTTCAAGCTTTCTTAAGATATATTTCATGTCTGTGAGGCCTACGCTGAGTTTCGTTAAATTAGGATGAGATGCGCTCCCGTTCACGAGCAATGCAAGTGACCGCGCGGGCGCCTGCATGATTAGGCCAATCGTCTGCTATATTTGCTGCTTATTTATTAAATATAAAAAGTATTAAAAATATTTTTTAAAAAATATTAAAATTAAGATACAATTTATACAAAACGAAATTCACTTCAACAAAGTCTTTCTACAAAACCAAACTTAATTAAGTGGTCAAAATCATGTCTGACCCGCTCCATGTCTCTCGATATTGCGCATCCTATCTTACTCGTGCGGTTCACTTTCTCATAATCAACATAAATGAAAAAATAACATTATAATATTTTAACAAATATTAAACTAAATGAGCTTATTTAATGGCTACAACACGTATAGTAGACCTAGACTTTCTATTTGTACAAATTGCTACACATTCTTTTTATTCAGAATTTTGCACACAAGTTGAAATGCATTTGTTTGTGCATGCATAGCAAAACATATCTGCAACATTTATCAAGTTCACTGATAATTATGCGCGCATTTATTAATTATTATCTTAATGAATAATGAAACAAGGACGAACCATATAAACTGCGTTGTTTGAATGAAATGGATCGCAAATAGATCCGAATGAAGAAACGTACAAAACCATAGAAAATGGGTCTCGAGTGTTCCTGCAGAGAGGGGGTTCTCGCTGCAGAATCGGATCAAGACGAAGCAGCGAAGTCGCCTAAAAAGGTTACGCGGCTTATGCGCATTGCAGGTTGTGGAGAGACACTGAAGTTCGCTTGAGTAAAAACAATAGGCTTCAGATATTCTATGTGGGGAAGGGGGATTGGTTTGTTAAACTATGAATGTGAAACCAGACGTTCATGTTTTTTTTCCGTTTTTTTATTTGAAAGTTAGGCTAATAAACATGTTGCATTCGGCCTGATTATGTCATTTTTTAAGTTACATAGCCTTCCTCCAGTTTTCCTCAACTTGACTAATTAAGAGGCGATATTTGACCGGCATATCATCAAAATGTCCGGTAAACGAAACCTCTGCCGGTCATTTTGACCAGCACCATTTTTTTCTAGCGGAAACTCTGGCCCAAACCACACCTATGAGTAATGAAGCTCTTCAGACCAACACATTTTAGATTTGCGTCGAGATCCGCCCACAGTTACTTGCGTTTCGCGTTTGATACTTGCGTTTTAGATCGTTAAAATAGGGCCCTAAGTCTTGTTTTCTGGGTAAATTAATCAAAATTAAGTGAGTTTTTGCTTAAAACAAGTTTATTTTTCATATAGTTTCTGTTTGAATTAAGATTATTTTTCATATCCCATTGGCAGATAATTGAGCTTTTTTTAAGCATCAACTCACTTAATTTTGAGTAATTCCCCTAGAAATACACAAATTCCCCTTATGTCATTTTACTCATCTAGTAAATGCTTCTTGATTTAAGAACTTTTAGATATTTGGACTGGAAACAAGACAAAAATACTAAGCAAGAAATGCATTTTTTGGAGTGAACGAGGAAAACACGGAGCAGGGGATTCTGGGAACGCCCGTGCGGTTCGACTGGTTAACCGCCTCTAATGGGCCGTTTCATTAGGGATTGATCAGCGCTCAGGAATCCGGGCCGAATATCTCCCAGAGTTCCTCACGTGTACAACATCCCGAGCTCCCGGGAACATGTGGCGTGTCTTTCCCTCGCCAGCAGAATTCCTGAACACTGACTCAGATCCGAGGAAAACATGAGGGGCTCTGGATTTCCTTCAGATCGTGCCGGAGAAGCACGGGATTCACACAGCCTAGCAACAGCTCAACAGCATAGCAACACACTGAACTCACTCATTACAGACCATAGTCAACATTCTAATAGTTGAGCTCAGATCAGGCCGTCGGATGAACACACACACACACACACCACTTCACATAGAGAAACATCAGCCTGAGGATGAAGTGTGTGTGTGTGTGTGTGTGTGTGTGAGAGTGTGTGTGTGTGTGTGTGT
>CM040827.1:1080022-1082522 GCA_022828995.1 Vimba vimba
GTGTGTGTGTGTGTGTGTGTGTGTGATGGGTAGGGTTAGTGTACGGGGACAGAATATACAGTTTGTACAGTAGAAAAACCATTACGCCTATGGAATGTCCTCACAAGCAAAACAAACCTGTGTGTGTGAGTGTGTGTGTGTGTGTGTCTCACCTGTGCAGCTCCTGAGGTCGGGCATGAGGGCGTAACCGCGGCGACAGCTGCACTCGTAACTTCCCTCTGAGTTTGTACAGAAAGTCTCGCAGCCGCCGTTCTCAATGGTGCATTCATCGATATCTGAAACACACACGCGTCACACACAACATTTCAGCACTGAGACGTCTCTTAAAGTCACTCTACTAAAGCATAGAAATACCATAATATGTTTGCAGATATGGAGGAAACATGCTGAGTTCACACACTCGTCTCTCTGAAAGACACCAGTTATTTTACTCTGGAATGTGTGTGTGTGTTTTGCTCTGTGAAACTGCACGTTGCCCATCTTCATTGTCCACTGCGCTCGTTCCTGTAGCGTGTCTCAGACTGGCGGCCCGTGTGAGCGTCGAGTCTGAGGAGGCGGGGTGAGACGATCTCCAGTATTTTAAATTCGACTGCAGTGCCTGTTTCCACCACTAGTCATTCTCACAGACTGCACCTTTAACTTTTATTTGCAGGGGCGAGAAAGTGCAACTGTATAAATTTCCCCTGACCTTGGGGTTGATGTTCATGCATTATCTCTCTGTCTCTGGCAAGAATACTGACTCCGGGTCACAAGCAGCAGCAACAGCCTGTTCATCTCACACGACTGACTCGCTCACGGCTGATCTGCAGCGAGAGCTGCTGTGTGTGTGTGACTCATGCGGGAAACGCCACGTTTAATGTGAATGTCAGTGCCGTGAGTGTTTGCGTGTCTTACCGACACACTCGACTCTGTTTTCGCTGGATTTGTAGCCGGTGTTACAGGAGCACTGATAGCGTCCGATCATGTTCACACACTGACCGTTCCTGCACAGTTTGTCACTCAGTTCACACTCATTAATATCTGCAGAAAAACACACACACAATAAACACAACTTAGACCTAAAACTGTGAATTCAGGATGTTTTGAAAACTTTTTAACTTTACCCCATCATCACATTAACACACACACACACACACACGCACACACACACACACACACACTCAACCATTAATGCAACAATACATGCACACACACACACACACACACACACCCGCAACCATTAATGCAACTATACATGCACACACACACTCAACTATTAATGCAACTATACATCCATATACATGCACACACACACACACTCAACCATTAATGCAACAATACATGCACACACACGCCCGCAACCATTAATGCAACTATACATGCACACACACACACATACGCACACACACACACACACGCCCGCAACCATTAATGCAACTATACATGCACACACACGCACACAACCATTAATGCAACTATACATGCACACACACACACATACGCACACACACACACACACGCCCGCAACCATTAATGCAACTATACATGCACACACACGCACACAACCATTAATGCAACTATACATGCACACACACACACTCAACCATTAATGCAACAATACATGCATACACATGCACACACACTCAACTATTAATGCAACTATACATCCATATACATGCACACACACACACACAAACACACACGCACATGCCCACAACCATTAATGCAACTATACATGCACACACACACACACACACACACACACACACACACACACACACACACACACACACACACACACACTCAACCATTAATGCAACAATACATGCATACACATGCACACACTCAACTATTAATGCAACTATACATCCATATACACGCACACACACACACTCAATCATTAATACAACTATACATCCACACACATGTGCACACACACACTCAATCATTAATACAACTATACATCCACACACATGTGCACACACTCAACTATTAATGCAACTATACATCTATACACACACACACACACACACTCAACCATTAATGCAACAATACATGCATACACATGCACACACACTCAACTATTAATGCAACTATACATCCACACACACACACACACACACACACTCAATCATTAATACAACTATACATCCACACACATGCGCACACACACACCCGCACGCAACCATTAATGCAACTATGCATGCACACACACACACACACTGACCCAAGCACGCGGAGCCGTCGGGAGCGATCTCATGGCCCTCTGGACACTCGCAGCGGAAGCTTCCCTCAGTGTTGATGCACTCGCCTCCTCTGCAGAGCAAAGGGTTTCGCTCGCACTCATCGATGTCTGAAACGCACATCAGCAACACAACACTCAACACAACTCACACGGTGTCAGCTGACGTTTAAAAGACTATTAACATTCATTGGATGGAAACACCAAGATGCGCATCCATTCTAAAAATGTGCATTAAAAAAACGCATGCACTGAATTGAGGTCGATAATTTATCCGAT
>CM040827.1:1090022-1092522 GCA_022828995.1 Vimba vimba
GAGGACACTCACCCACACACACGCGAGACCTCACCCACCCACACACACACACACACACACACACACACACACACACACACACACACTCACCCACACACACACTCACCCACACACACACACACACTCACCCACACACAAGCCTCTCACACACACACACGAGCTTCTCACACACACGCCTGATGGAGATGGAGTGCATGAGGACACTCACCCACACCCACACACACACAAGACCTCACCCACACACACACACACACACACTCAGTCACACACACACTCACCCACACACAGTGTTCCTGAGCTGTCCAGCGAGCTTCCAGTTGAGCACAGGCACGCGAACGACCCGGGGCTGTTCTTACACTCGCCGTTCACACACGGGTTGGTCGAACACTCGTCGACGTCTGAACACACACACACACACACACACACACACACACACACACAACATCAGGAGTCGGGATTACAGCATGTAAACGAGAGCTGGACGATTTACACTCCAATGATTCATATGAGAAATAAAGCACAGCAAAAATATAGTTCCAGCTTTCACTTAATGAACACCTGTGTTATTTTAGCTTACATTTTTTTATTGATTTATTTTATATATATATATATGTAATTTTACATGTTAACTTTTTGTAATTTCGTTATGTGCTCTTCTGTCATTTTATTAGTTACATTTTTTTTTTAGCTATTTGGGTTTAATTAATGTTTATTGCAGTTTTTATTTATTTCCAGTTAATAATTTCAGTGCTTCAACTTAAACCTATTTCAGTTTATTGCCAAGGCAACATTTCTCATCTTCGTATAGTTTAGGTTTCTCAGCTCATATTTATATTTTATTCTACTTCAGCTTTTTCAGAAATGTTTTTAATAGTTTTAGTTTAGGATAATAACGCATCATACCGAATCATTTATGTTCATATGCAGGAACAGAATAATACAGTTCTGTTTCCCATTAACACATTTTGGATACAATAATTGTATTATATTATTTATTTAAATAATTATAATAATTATTAATTCATATATATAATTGTATACATTAATTTTATTGTATTATATTACACTTTATTGCCAAGACAAAATTTCTAATTTTAGTATACTATCGGTTTTTCAACTCATATTTTCAGCTTTTTCATAAATGCACGAACAGAATAAAACAGTTCTGTTTCTCACTATTTTTCATAATTACATTTATTTATATAATTGCATTTTAAAATATATTATAAATCAACTGTTTAATAATTCAAATTAGTTTTCTAAATAATTATTATTCATTCAGATTTTTTTCAGATTTTTGGGTGAAATATGGGCTATATATAATGGCATTATTCATATATATATATATAATTGGATGCAGAAATTGTATGATATGGAGACGTGTCTCATCGGCTGCTGTGTGTGTGACGTGACGTGACCCACCTTCACACACCTCTGTCTCGGGATGGAAAGTGAAGCCCTTCGGGCAGTGACACGTGAAGCTGCCCGGTGTGTTCCTGCACAGGCCGTTCTCACACAGGTGTCTGTTCATGATGCACTCGTCCACGTCTGAAACACACACACACACACACAGAGCGGTGACGCAGACGTCTCGTGCTCCCGACGCTAAAGCCTGCAGAGATACTGACCCACGCAGGTCTTCCCGCTGATGTCCACCTCGAAGCCCAGATTACAGTTACACTTGTATGTTCTGAGCATGTTCTCACACACGCCGTTCTGACAGATGTCAGGATCCAGCGCACACTCGTTTATATCTGAGACAGAGAGAGAGAGAGAAAGAGACATTCACATGTGCTTGGACAATACACATCGTTTCAAAGCAGCTTTAAAGAAAATGCATGTTTCTACATCACAATGTAGAGAGATCTGTTCTCTGACTCTTTAATTAATGCCCATTTGTCAGATATTTACAGTTCTAGGATAATACAAATCACGCAGATCACATCACATATCTGACATCATGTAAACTATCAGCTCATTAAAGTAATTATTTGTTGTGATCAACTTGTGATTTATGCAAGTAAATATACATATGCATAACATACATGGTGAGTCTCACAAAGAATATAACCACTTCATAAATTATTAATATCTATAGCTATGAATAATTAGTACTATATAATAGTTATATAGATTAAATTATATTTATCTTATTTTATTTATATTTATATTTATATTTATATATATTTGCATTTTAAAATATATCATTAATCAACCGTTTAATAATTCATATTATTTATCTTAATTATTATCATTTATTCAGATTTTTCTGTGTAGAATTTTGGTTGAAATATGAGCTATACATATAATGGTATTATTCATATATAAATATAAAATTTGATACATTAATTTATTATATTATATTATTTAGTTATTTACATTAATTATTAATTAACTGTTTAACAATTCATAGTTATGTAAATTCTCATAATTTATTTAGATTTTTGCGTGAAATATGGGCTATATATATAATGATATTATTCATATATATATATATATA
>CM040827.1:1102522-1127522 GCA_022828995.1 Vimba vimba
GTGGGCCGCACAGGTAAAGGGTCAAATGGGAACACGTCAGGTCGGTAAGGGCCATTTGGGTCATAGGGACCAGGACCGGGACCGGGACCGGGACCAGGACCGGGACGTGGACCAGGACCAGGACCAGGATATGGACCCAGATCTGGTCGGTCAGGATCAGGAATCGTGTGACCAATCAGACAGAGCCTCTGATACTCCTCTGAGAAGAGAGAGAGATTTGTTCAGTTTCATATTCAAATTCAATTCATATTCTTCAGTTTCATTAGTTAACCGTCTAGTACTGTTCGTGCGTCGATCAAAAATGACTGATTTTTTTTATATTTCAATAAAATGATTGTACTATATTTTAGTTCGATAATATTTTGTATTTTTAGGGGATATTATGGTACTACATTATATTTATGCAATAGTTATAATCCATTTATTTACTTTTTGATCATGGACCTGAAAATAAAATTTCCAACTTAATCTGTCATAAATATCGAATGCTTTGGATCACAGACTTCAGTTTGGACTCTTTTTAAAAAGACACTTGACATATTATTGCTGAAGTGAAAAAAAAAAAAAAGTTACAAAAGTGACCTTAAAAAAAGTTATAGAATTTTATGTTTATTGTTATATATAATTTTTATATGAAGATATATTTTCTTATTTTACTCTAAAACTGTGAGAAAAAAAATCAAAGCCATAAATCTAAACAAGTTGTATTTCAAATTTGAGGTTGATATCTCCAAAAATTAGCTTTCAGTGAGATTTAGAAAATTTGGGAAATTCACTTTCCATTCATTCCCAATGCGCTCATTTAGGAGCACAAGTGTGACTGTTGATTTCAGGACCATTAAACCTGTTCAAATCACGTCCATGATTTGTGTGTGTGTGTGTGTGTGTGTGTGTGTGTGTGTGTGTGTGTGTGTGTTCACACAGGAAGTGCCAAAACCTTTACCAAGTTTCGTACCATTCCGATGAAGTAAACAATTCTACAAAAACAAAACGTACATTTTTTTCGGTCAAGATTGACTGACCAGCACCAGAGGGTTAAACACGTCACATGATTTCTGTATCGCAATCATCATTTATCATCAGTTTTTTTTCTTTCTGTATTGCTTGTTCAAATGCTATTTCAATAGTTCAATTGATCTAAACCATTTACATCATATAAATTTCAGCCATTACACTGCAAAAAATGCTTTTCTTACTTAGTATTTTTATCTTGTTTCCAGTCCAAATATCTAAAAATACTTAAATCAAGATGCATTTACTAGATGAGTAAAAGGCCATACGGTGTTATGTCTTGTTTTTGGGGAAATAAATCCAAATTAAAGGGGTGGTTGATTATGATTTGACTTTTCTAACTTCAGTTAGTGTGTAATGTTGCTGTTTGAGCATAAACAACATCTGCAAAGTTACAACGCTCAAAGTTCAAAGCAAAGGGAGATATTTGCTTTTACAGAAATGGCTTTTTAAGGACTACAACAAACGGCTGGTAGAGACTACACCACATTCCTCCCGGGTTAGTGACATCACCAACCCTAAAATTTACATAAACCCCGCCCCCTGAACACGATTTATAGATTATCAAGACAGAATATGCTAATCGATGACTAGAAGATAACTCCACATCAGCTGCATAAATTCATCAGCTAATCATTCAGGAATGTCCTGTTGCTTCTACATCTCGTCTCTTCTTCTTGAGTCTCTCCATCATTGTCTGACTCCGGTTTGAACATAAAGGCTAAAAGTTTTTCAAATTTTCAATGCATGTGTGTGTGAGGTAAAGGACACAAGCTGTTGAAGCTCCGCCCCTGTGCCGGGAGCAGCAGCTCATTTGCATTTAAAGGGACAGACACAAAAACGTTGCGTTTTTGCTCACTCTCAAAAAGTGACATTTGTAACATGCTATATAAAAATATATGTTGGGTATTTTGAGCTGAAACTTCACACACACACTCTGGGCACATCAGAGACTTATTTTACATCTTGTGAAAAGGGCATTATACCACCCCTTTAAGTGAGTTTTTGCTTAAAACAAGAAAAATGATCTGCCAATGGGGTAAGAAAATTATTCTTGTTTCAGTTTGAATTAAGATTATTTTTCTTATCCCATTGGCAGATCATTTTGCTTTTTTTAAGCATCAACTCGCTTAATTTAGATTATTTCCCCAAGAAAACAGGACATAATATCTTATATCATTTTACTCATCTAGTAAATGCATTTTGATTTAAGAATTTTTAGATATTTGAACTGGAAACGAGACAAAAATACTAGGAAAAGCTATTTTTGCTGTGTAATAAAGCTGCTAATGAAGCTACGCGAACTGAACTGAGAGACAGACAGTAGTGAGATCGTATCTTCAGAGATTAAAGGAAACTGACTGTCGTGTTAAAGCGTGTTTTGTGGCGTCACCTGTTCCGCGGATGGGACACATCTCTGGGACGGTGGACCCGGACCAGCATCCTCGGTTCTCACAACAGCACTGGCTCTTCGACATGCGCTGCGGCAGCAGGTTAGCACAGCGTCCGCTCACTATGTTAGCGTAGCAGACCCCTGTGCGGGAATCTGGAGCAGAACACACGTTCACACTGCAGGTCAATACAGAGTCACTCCGCTTCTGAGGGCTTCACTTGATTCTGTTACATTTCTGGAGCTAAAACAGTCTGCGTTCGTAAATTACGGGGACACACACACTCACAGACACACACAGTCACACATTCTCCCACACACACACACACACACACACACACACACACTGGTTTGCTATCTTTGTGGGGACTCTCCATAGATGTAATGGTTTTTATACTGTCCAAACTGTATATTCTGTCCCCTTACACTAACCCTACCCCTAAACCTGCCCATCACACACACACACACACACACACACTAACCCTACCCATCACACACACACACACACACACTAACCCGACCCCTAAACCTACCCATCACACACACACACACACACACACACACACACTAACCCGACCCCTAAACCTACCCATCACACACACACACACACACACACACACACACACTAACCCTACCCCTAAACCTGCCCATCACACACACACACACACACACACACACACACACACACACACACACACACACACACACCCACACTAACCCTACCCATCACACACACACACACACTAACCCGACCCCTAAACCTACCCATCACACACACACACACACACACACACACACACACACACACACACACACACACACACTAACCCGACCCCTAAACCTACCCATCACACACACACACACACACACACACACACACACACACTAACCCGACCCCTAAACCTACCCATCACACACACACACACACACACACACACTAACCCGACCACTAAACCAACCGATCACACACACACACACACACTAACCCGACCCCTACACCTACCCATCACACACACACACACTAACCCGACCCCTAAACCAACCCATTACACACACACACACTCTTACACACACTGTGTGACGGCGCAGTCACGTATAATGACGGAGCATCTCCAGCTGCAGGAGTGTGAGCGAGTGATGATGGAGGAGGAGAAGAGAGGGATGTTTGGCTCAGGAAACGCTTGGAGTGGATCGAGTCATAGCGCACATTCCTTCCACACCGAACCGCAGCCAACACACAGCAGACCACTGACCCACTTACACACACACACACGAGACGTCCTCCATCACACACAACCATTCATTTCTACCCTTTCATGTAATAATTCATTCTGTTTAATGTGCTTTTCTGGCCTGACGAATGACTGTACGCATGTTCTGCCACAGCTAGTTACAGTCAGAGGAGTTCAAGGCAAAACCCGGTTACCGGTATCAGGGAAAAGCTAATAGTAGATAATTCATAAAAATTAAAAATGACGATAAATGATTTGAAAATAAAAGGGAATCAAAATAGAACACTTACAAAAATGATTTAAATGATAAAAATGTAAAATAAAAATAAAAAAGATTTTTTTAAAAATCTAAGTAAAACAATTTTTGACACACAAAATGTAAAATGAAAATAAATTATTTTGAAATAAAACCAATTAAAATAAAACATGTACTAAAATCAAACCAAAATAAATACTTAGTAAAAATTGATTAAATCATAAAAAGTAAAATGAAAATAAATAATTTTAAAATGAAAACAAATCAAAATAAAACTCTAAAAATGTAATTCTGAAAATGTAAAATGAAAATATGAAAACTAACAAAAGAAAACAATTACTAAAAATGTATTAAATCATAAATTAAAATAAATGAATGGTTTAAAAACAACCAATCAAAATAAAACACTAATTAAAAATTAATTAAATCATAAATATGTAAATATAAATGAATGTTTTTAAAATAAAACCAACCAAAATAAAACACAAAAAAATTAATTCTAAAAATGTAAAATTAAAATAAATTATTTTAAAATATATAAAATCAAAACAAAATACTCACTAAAATTAAACTAAATAAGATGATTTTTTTGTTTTGTTTACCTGCATGTCATGTGACCATTACTACAGTAAAAAGAACTACAGTAAAAGTGTTGTTAAATTATTAAAATATGACTTTGAAATCTCAGGGGGAGAAAGAGTTTCGGCTGACAAACACGTTTGGGAATCCCTGAACTACAGCAATGTGACGTTTTCAGTGAGAGGTGTTTCGTTCACATCTGACCGTGAGTTTGCAGTGGATTATGGGGGATCCTCCACCTCTGCATCTTAAATGTGACCAATAAGAAAACAGTGATAGTTGCTCAGACCGGAGGGACTCACCGATGCAGCGCGAGCCGTCCAGCGCCGTGTCGAAGCCCACGGGACACCTGCAGAAGTAGCTGCCGATGGTGTTGGAGCACTGACCTCCGCTGCACAGGCCCGGTGTGTGTGAGCACTCGTCGACGTCTGAGACACACAGCACATCACACACCAGTTACAGCAACACTTCACCTGATCATCCACTCACCTTCACACGTGGTGATCTTCTGGATAATGACTGTGCAGAAATCGCTATCTACACCACTGTTCAGAGGTCAGGGGTCGGTCAGAGTCACCAAGGCTGCATTTATATGATCAAAAATACAGTAATATTTGTGAAATATTATTCCAATGTAAAACAGTTGTTTTCTATGTGAATATGTAGTAAAGTGTAATTTATTCCTGTGATCAAACCTGAATTTATTTAATTAAAAATCCAGTAAAAATCACAAAATATTATTATAATGTAAATCATCTGTTTTCTATGTGAATATACAGTAAAGTGTAATTTATTCCTGAGATCAAAGCTGAATTTTCAGCATCATTACTCCAGTCTTCAGTGTCACATGATCCTTCAGAAATCACTCTAATATGATGATTTGATGATCAAGAAACATTTATGATTATTATCAGTGTTGAAAACAGCTTAATATTTCTGTGGAAACTGTGATACTTTTTATTTTTCAGGATTCTTTGATGATTAGAAAGTTTAAAAGAACAGCATTTATTTGAAATAGAATCTTTTGCGACATTATGAATGTCTTTACTGTCACTTTTGATCAATTTATGTGTCTTTGATTAATAAAAGTATTCATTTCTTTTAAAAATGTACTGAAAAAACTTTTGAACGGTAGTGTTTATGATGCTGTATAAACAAATCGATAAAAATATATATATATAAAGATATTTTTATCTTTAATGACAAGTACTTTAAAAAAGACTGGATTAGGCCGGCGAGTGAAGGACGTTTATCTGAGAAACACTAAACAGGAGCGAGTCCATTATCACTCGGTGCTTTCCAGAGTTCAGGAACGTTATTTCTAGGTCCGGGGCGGGTACAGACACACACACACACACACACACACACACACACACTCGGTTCTGCTTTAAAGAGTCTCACTGGAGTTCAGTAACGTCCCATTTGACTGAAAACAAGTAAAAATAAAACTCTTCTGTCTCGCTGTAAACAGAGAATCAGCCAGACTCTCTCTCTCTCTCTCTCTCTCTCTCTCTCTCTGTCCTGTAAACACTCCTGAGAGCATCGTCTCTGCGCTAATGAGACTCACTGTCTAAACACACTCCTGCTGATCTAACGTCGGGACCGTCGCAGAACCAGCTCAAGGCTCGAGTCTGAACGTACACATGGTGTCAAGCTTTAAACTGCCTTATAACGCTATTTTAAAGGTTGCTAATGTTGTTTTGGCGTCTCCTAGAACGGGTTCACACGCATCCAAGCTCAAAAACACATGAATTCTCTCATAATCTCCACTGCAGCATCAGCTCTTTTGTCAGCATCAGTGTCTGAAACGCTTCCATCAAGGATTCAGTCTCTCTAAGCTCCCCCTCTGAGATCTGCTCTGCTGTGATTGGTCAGAAAGCAAACGCTCATTATCATATCTGAATCTCAGCTCTTGATCTCAGTGATACGAACAGTAACGATGGCGTGGGTTTGACCGTATCAATCTCAGAAAACAGCGTCTTCTCGACACGAACAACACGAACCAAACTCTTCCAGTCTCAGATACACTACAGTGTTTGAGGGCGGAGCTAAGAGACGCAGTTCAGCCAATCAAGACCACAGGCTGGCATTATGCTAATTAGTTACAAGCCTATGCAGATTCAGCAGGAAGTGAGACTGAATTACTGACGACTTGTTTCAGTTCAGAATCGATTCTTTCTTTTAGGAGACAATAACTTGATTTTTAATACTTTGCAGACCTTTTATATTCATAAACAGCTTTATTACACACTACATGCAAGAGAATATTTGAAACACTTCTATCATATCATATTACAAACACACTATCATATGGAAAATAATGACTGAAAACGAGTTTCACTAGAATAGATGACGCTTTAGATGGAGTTTATGTGAGAGAGTTTCTAATGAATGAAGATCATTCTACTGTAAAACAAACTACCGAAGATGTTTAACTGAAGAGCAGAACCAGAGAAAACCCCAAACCGAGAGTCGGAGACGACAAAAATACACACAGATAAATGCCTATTATGCTTATGCTTTTATCTTGGCAAATCTGAGCACAGTTTGAGACATGCAATTTCTTCTGAAACTCTAGAGGAGACGGATGCAACATGACGTTCTTCCTCAGTGTTTTCCAGCACAAATATAGAAACATTCTTAAATCAAGATGCATTTACTGGAGAAGCGACAAATGGAGATATTAGTTCTTGTTTACTGAAAAATGAAGTGAGTTTGTGTTTAAAACAAGAACATATTAGTTCATGTTTTAAACACAAACTCACTTCATTTTGATACATTTTTCAGTAAACAAGTCCTAATATCTCCAGTCATTTCACTTCTCCAGTAAATGTATCTTGATTTAAGAATGCTAAGATATTTAATGTTTAGTGTGTGTCTGTGTGAGAGTAAGTGAGCGAGCGAGTGTGTGAGTGAGTGAGTGAGTGAGTGAGTGTGTGTGTGAGTGTGTGAGTGAGTGAGTGAGTGAGTGAGTGAGTGAGTGAGTGTGTCAGTGAGTGAGCGAGTCAGTGAGTGAGCGAGTCAGTGAGTGAGCGAGTGTGTGTGAGTGAGTGAGTGAGTGAGTGAGCGAGTGTGTGAGCGAGTGTGTGAGCGAGTGTGTGTGTGAGTGAGTGAGTGAGTGAGTGAGTGAGTGAGTGAGTGAGTGAGCGATTGTGTGAGTGAGTGAGTGAGTGAGTGAGTGAGTGTGTGAGTGAGTGAGTGAGTGAGTGAGTGAGTGAGTGAGTGAGTGAGTGAGTGAGTGAGTGAGTGAGAGTGAGTGAGTGAGTGAGTGAGTGAGTGTGTGTTCTCACCTTCACATTTCTGTGTGATCTCGTTGAACTTGTGTCCGGCGGGGCATTTGCACTCAAATGAGCCCACAGTATTCACACAGTTCCCCCCCTGACAGAGTCCAGGAATGGCCTGGCACTCGTCCACATCTGCGTACACACACACACACACAGAGAGAGAGAGAGAGAGAGAGAGAGAGAGAGAGAGAGAGAGAAAGAGAGAGAGGAAATGCTTTAACAACACAACACAACAGATGCACTCAAATCAGTGTGTGTAATTCAAAACAGAACAACATCAGGAGGAAATATCTGCGTTCCAGCAGCATGAAGCCCGTCACTTCATGTGTGTTTGAGCCACAAAAAAGAGCAAAGAGTTACGACAAGACAAACCATAGTCTTTCATTTCATTTCTAAGTGAATAATCAAATCTAAGTAAAATGAGTGTTATTGATCATGTGGCTTTTTATACAGACAGGCAAGATGTTCTTCTTCCATTGTGTCACAGAAAAGATATAAACCATACTGTTTAAAAAGGGGGAAACACACACACACACACACAAAAGTTTGGGTTCGGTACAATTTTTTAATGCTTGTGAAAGAGTTTTTTTTTGCTCCCCAAGGCTGCATTTATTTGATTAAAAATACAGTAAAAATTGTGAAATATTATTCCAATGTATTATGTCCAATGTGAATATATAGTAAAGTGTCATTTATTCCTGTGATCAAAGCTGAATTTTCAGCATCATTACTCCAGTCTTCAGTGTCACATGATCCTTCAGAAATCACTCTAATATGATGATTTGATGCTCAAGAAACATTTATGATTATTATCAGTGTTGAAAACAGTTCATATTTCAGTGGAAACTGTCATTTATTTTTCATGATTCTTTGATGAATAGAAAGTTCAAAAGAACTGCATTTATTTAAATAGAATCTTTTGTAACATTATAACATTATAAATGTCAATTTAATGCATCCTTGCTGAATAAAAGTATTAATTCCTTTAGAAAATTTTCTTTTAGAATATTTTCTTTTAGAGCTGCTTTACAACAATATTGTATTCTATTAGGGCTGGGTATTGACACAAATTTCACAATTCGATTCGATTTCGATTCACAAGCTTGCAATTCGATTCGATTTCGATTACGATTCGATTCGATTCAATATCGATTATTTTGGATATCAGGTACAATACATTGCAAATTTTCTCAAGGAAAACAAATCTCTTAACTATTATTGTAAACTATGGGAGTCAGTTGTAGCCTATAGGCTTCATTAGCCTACTCTGATATTGAAGGTAAAAAATAACTGATTTGATTTGTATACAAATACTTAAAATACACTTATTTATTTTTATAATAATAAAGTTATATGAAATTATATACAAATTTAAATGGTGGTTATCATAAAAAAACTTTCCAGATTTATTCAAACATGCATTAAATATTGAAGGACATTAAAAAATATAATGAATATGTAATATGGTGCATATATTTAACAAAATGCTCCTCTCTAGAGTTAATTTTTCTAGCTGACTAACGAGTTTATGGTCACTGGATATGGTTTTTCTGAGGTAAATGTGACGTTACATGACATTGTTTACTAACGTCTTTCCACGGTTGAAACACTGATTGAGCGATTCCATGTGACGATACGGACTTCGATAAGTTGTACTCTACCTTTTAACACACTTTCAGATGCTCATTCATGTTTATCTCGCGCTGTAACGGATATTATTAAGGCGGAAGAGAAGATCGTGTGCGCTCCGCGCTGCTGCTTCTCTAGAGCTGAGCCAGAGCGATCTCACGCCACAGTGCCAAAACGGTATTTATGTTTTTGAATTTCATAAGAACATGGACGTAATTTGAAATCTGAGACTTTGTTTCATATTAATAATAACAAAGCACAAAGATTATTGCGATTTATTGAATGGGGTGTACGCAACAATGTTCCATTCATTCATCACTGAAAACAGGATGACTAATCGATTCTTGGGATTTAAGAATCGATATCGTTTCGTAAAAATGAGAATCGATTAAAATCGAGAAATCGATATTTTTTACCCAGCCCTATATTCTATTCACATAATTTAATCATTATTACCTGTTTATTACTGTAAAACAGCTTTTTAGTCTTGTGTAGGTTCACGTCCACGGTGAGACACTGAACACACACCTGCATCACACACACACACTCACACACACACACACACACACACAGAAGAATGCAGGTCTGAGTCGCATGCGCAGACACACACTGACAGACAGAGAGGAGCAAGGAAAACTATTAAGGGACAAGATAAAAACCTGATTGATTTGAAGAGAAGTGTGAGGCCGAACAGAGAGAGAGGAGACGAAACGAGACGTTCTCCCAGAGCGGCTCAGACAGCCAGACGAAAAAAGAATTTACCCAGCTGGAGGAATTACATTCACAGCCAAACCACACACACACACCGGAGACGTTCTGTGACAATACTGAAACCGGCACATCTTACCCCAACACAGCTCCCACCCACGCCAGTCCGTTTGTGTCAACTACTCTGTGCAACACATTTGTCTACGTCTACTGTAGGGCTGCACGATTTGGGGAAAATGTCATATTGCAATTATTGAGGTCAATATTGTAATTGCGATATAATAAACTAATGGTTTCATGAGTCAACTTGCTTAGTTCTCAAGGAAAACGCACACACAGATTAGTGATAATGCTGATATGTGTGATTCTCAACACAAACTAGCAACAACAACTAAATTTACAGTGTTTTCGAATTCAAATATTATTTTTACTAAATTAAATAATGACATCTTTGCATTACTGCAAACTTGTTATTGTCTCAATAGTACAATAGTATAAAATAAATAGAACAATAAATAAGAACATTTGTATGCTCATGAAAATAAGATATTTTGAACATTCTGTCCAGATAAACAGGGACATTAAGCAGGAAGTGTATTGTGATTATCAAAACATTCGGTAACTAAACAGAATTGTATTAAGTTTAGTGACAACATGTTACTGTCACGGTTGTGAATTCATTGTTTCCTCTGTGTCTCGTGTCATTGTTGTTTACATGTCTGTGAGTTTGCGGGAGTGGGCGTTGTCCCGCTCACGTGTTTGTTCAGTGCTCCAGCTGTTCGCAATCATCTCATTCCCCACCTCAGCTGATTCACATTACCGTTCCCTATTTATACTCACTCATCTCTCCATTCCAGTGTCCATCCGTTGTTTGCTGTTCCTGCGTGAATGTTCGTGTCGTCTTCCGGGTTGTCGTGTCTTCAGTGGATCCCTGTTGTTTCACCGCACCCGAGCACAGATCACCGAGCACCAGCACTCAGCACCGAGCACTAGACCATCGAAGTCCCTGTGTGTCCGAGTCTGAGCGTTTCCCCCTGTGTGGACCGTCCGGAGCTGTTCCTGTACGCGAGATCGCGATCGCACCCTGAGAGGAACTGTCATTCCTGAATTGTCTTATTCTGTGTTTGAATTCCAATAAATATTGTTCACCTGCAATTGTTTCCAGTATTCTGTCATGACAGAACGGATGGACCTTACGATGGAAGCAGCGGGTGGTTCATCTGCTTCACTGGAGGATTTCATTCGAGTATGCATCGGCCGGATGGATGCACAGGAGCGCAGCCAGGGGGAGACAGGACGCGTTATCCAGACTCTGGTCACACAGGTGTCCGAGCTCACCCAGCGTTTTCATCATCTACAACCCCCCACTGCGCCAGCACCTCCAGCAGCACTTGCAGTTCCCCCCACACCACCTGTGCCTCTCTCCCAGTCGGAACCCAGACTGCCCACGCCTGAATTATACTCTGGTGAGCCGAATTTCTGCCGTCCATTTCTGACACGTTGCAGTATGCATTTCTCATTACAGCCCAGAACTTTTGAAAAGGAGGAGGCGAAAGTAGCCTTCGTTCTGACGCTACTGACTGGGAGAGCGGCGCTTTGGGGAACTGCAGTGTGGGAGAATCAAGACCAGTGCTGCTCCTCGTTCCAAGCCCTCTCGGCGGAGATGAAACGTGTCTTCGACCGAGCCGTCGAGGGGAAGGAGGCTGCCAGGGTCTTGACTGACCTACGCCAAGGTGACCGATCGGTATCTGACTACTCCATCGAGTTTAAGACCCTGGCGGCCGGGTGTCGCTGGAACGAGGAGGCGCAGTGGGACCATTTCCTGCATGGGCTGGCCGAACGTGTCCAGAGGGAGATCTACGCCCTGGACCTTCCTTCAACTCTTAATGGACTCATCGACCTGGCCCTGAGAGTGGACGCCCGTCTGTCCAGGATTGGGCAGAGAACACCCACCAACCCAGTTCAGAGTCGGAGTGAGAACCAGCGGTCCAGCGGCCTGGACACGTTCGGCTCCCACGATCCCGAGCCCATGCAGGTGGGGCGAGCTCGGCTTTCCCGGGAGGAGAAAGAAAGGCGGAGATCCCAGGGCCTCTGTCTCTATTGTGGTGGCAACGGACATTATGCCTATAGTTGTCCAGTAAAAGGCCCAGCCCGATAGTAAGTTTGAGGCTACTATCGGGTGGGATCTCCGCAGGAAAGACCTCATCCACTTCCACCATCCTCCCGGTAAGACTGAGATGGTCTACTCTGGATCACCACTGCACTGCACTCATTGACTCTGGGGCAGAAGGTAACTTTTTGGATCATCAGTTTGCACTACAATTACAGATTCCTCTTCGAACACTTTCCCAGAAGATCACAGTCAACGCACTGAATGGACAGACTTTACCCACCATCTCCTTGGTCACCGAGAAACTTACACTCATCACTTCTGGAAATCATGCTGAAACTATATCATTTTACATTACGGACTCTCAACTCACACCCATAGTTTTAGGACACCCCTGGCTCAGTTTACACAACCCACGTATCGACTGGAAAAGACGGACCATCTCAGCTTGGAGCACTGAGTGTCACAATTCGTGTCTTGTGTCTGCTTGTTCTGTTGTTTCTGTCCCTGTGTTACAGGAGGAAGTAGTGGATTTATCAAACGTGCCCGAGGAGTACCGTGACCTGAGTGAAGTGTTCAGTAAGTCTAGAGCTGCTTCTCTCCCTCCGCATCGTCCCTATGACTGTGCTATAGATTTATTGCCAGGTAAGTCTCCGCCTAAGGGCAAGATTTATTCACTTTCAGTTCCTGAGAGAGAGGTTATGGAGAAATATATTTCTGATTCTCTAGCAACCGGGTTCATCCGCCCTTCCTCTTCTCCAGCGGGGGCGGGGTTCTTTTTTGTGGGGAAGAAGGATGGTTCTCTGCGACCTTGCATTGATTACCGAGGACTGAATAACATCACGGTAAAGAATACTTATCCTTTGCCGTTGATGTCTTCAGCCTTCGAGAGGTTGCAGGGAGCGTCTCTCTTCACTAAACTGGACTTGCGTAATGCTTATCATTTGGTCCGCATCAGGGAGGGGGACGAATGGAAGACTGCTTTTAACACCCCTAGGGGGCATTTTGAATATTTGGTTATGCCTTTTGGGCTTTCCAATAGTCCCGCAGTCTTCCAGGCACTAGTCAATGATGTGTTGCGAGACATGATCGATCAATTCATATATGTTTACCTGGATGACATATTGATTTTTTCTTCGTCTCTCCAGGAACATGTGCAACACGTACGACTAGTGCTTCAAAGGTTACTAGAGAATGGGCTTTTTGTCAAGGCGGAGAAATGCGTTTTCCATGCACAGTCAGTTCCTTTCCTGGGACACATCGTGTCGTCTGAAGGTATGCTTATGGACCCTGACAAAGTTAAGGCTGTGGTAGAGTGGCCAATCCCAGATTCCCGCAAGGCCCTGCAGCGGTTTCTGGGATTCGCCAACTTCTATCGGCGTTTTATTCGCAATTTCAGCCAACTAGCCGCACCTCTGACTGCCTTGACCTCTCCCAAAACTGCGTTCAGGTGGTCAGACGCAGCTGAGGCTGCGTTTGCCAAACTCAAGAGCCGCTTTGTTTCAGCTCCTATTCTCATAGCCCCTGATGCTTCACGTCAGTTTGTGGTAGAGGTCGATGCGTCGGAGGTGGGGGTAGGTGCAGTGCTTTCACAACGTTCACCTTCAGACGACAGAATGCATCCCTGCGCGTTTTTGTCACATCGATTATCTCCTGCCGAACGTAATTATGACATTGGTAACCGGGAGTTGTTGGCAGTCAAGTTAGCTTTGGAGGAATGGCGTCACTGGTTAGAGGGTTCAGGGGTACCCTTTACAGTCTGGACTGATCACAAGAATTTGGAGTACATTAGAACCGCTAAGAGATTGAACTCCAGGCAGGCTCGGTGGGCACTTTTTTTCGGTCGTTTCGATTTTACACTTTCCTATCGTCCGGGTTCCAAAAACGTCAAACCCGATTCTTTGTCGCGTATTTTTGATCGTCCCGAACACGAAGCTACTCCTGAGCGCATTTTTCCTGAGACCCTGATTATCTCTTCGCTCACTTGGGAGGTCGAATCGAAGGTCAAGAGGGCCTTAGAAGGGGTAACGCCTCCGATCCGGTGCCCACCTAACCGCTTATTTGTGCCGGAGGAATTACGATCAGACGTCGTCCAGTGGGGTCATAGTTCCAGTCTAGCTTGCCATCCAGGGGTGAGTCGTACCATATTTCTAGTTAAGCAGCGATTCTGGTGGCCCCTGATGGCTCGTGATGTTCACAATTTTGTTTTGGCTTGCTCTAGTTGTGCCACTGGTAAGTCGTCCAATCGACCCCCAGCTGGGTTACTTCAACCGCTGTCGGTGCCTTCGAGACCTTGGTCCCACATCGCTCTAGATTTTATCACCGCCCTCCCACCCTCCCAGGGTAACACGGTAGTTTTGACCGTGGTGGACCGATTCTCGAAGGCAGCCCACTTTATTCCCTTGCCCAAATTACCTTCAGCCAAGGAGACAGCGGTGGCAGTCGTTGACCACGTCTTTCGGTTACATGGCCTCCCGACAGACGTGGTTTCTGACAGGGGACCCCAGTTTGTGTCCAGATTTTGGCGAGAGTTTTGTAAATTACTGGGGGCGACGGTCAGTCTGTCCTCTGGGTTTCATCCCCAGAGCAATGGCCAAACTGAGAGAGCCAACCAAGATTTGGAAAGATCGTTACGATGTTTGGTCTCCAAGAATCCCTCCTCCTGGAGCCAACAACTTTCCATGGTGGAGTACGCCCACAATACGTTACCAGTGTCATCCACGGGCCTATCTCCGTTTAAGTGTAGTGTAGGGTACCAACCACCTGTTTTTCCTAGTACTGAGTCCGAAGTCGCGGTCTCCTCCGCCCACGCCTTCATCCAGAGGTGTCACCGTACTTGGACGAGGGCCCGAGAGACTCTCCTCCAAGTGCGGGAACGCACCAAGGCCAAGGCCGATCGCCACCGGTCAAGGCCTCCCGTATACGTCGTCGGTTCCAAAGTGTGGCTTTCTACTAAGGACATTCCGCTCCGCTCCGTTTCCAATAAACTGGCACCCAAATTCATTGGCCCGTTTTCTGTCACTAAGATCATTAGTCCAGTGACAGTCCGCCTCAATCTTCCTCCAGTGTACAGGAGGATTCATCCCGTTTTCCATGTGTCTAAAATTAAGCCCGTCTTTTTTGCACGCATTAATCCGCCAGCCCCGGATCCCCCCCCGCCGCGACTCGTAGATGGGGAACCATCCTATTCGGTTCGTCGTATCCTGGATTCCAGGCGGAGGGGACGCGGATTTCAGTACTTGGTGGATTGGGAAGGTTACGGTCCGGAGGAGAGAAGTTGGGTTCCTGCTCGTGACATCCTGGATCACTCCCTTATCGATGATTACAATCGACAGGTAAGGAGTTCTGGGAATGCCGTGAGGCATTCCTAGGAGAGGGGGTACTGTCACGGTTGTGAATTCATTGTTTCCTCTGTGTCTCGTGTCATTGTTGTTTACATGTCTGTGAGTTTGCGGGAGTGGGCGTTGTCCCGCTCACGTGTTTGTTCAGTGCTCCAGCTGTTCGCAATCATCTCATTCCCCACCTCAGCTGATTCACATTACCGTTCCCTATTTATACTCACTCATCTCTCCATTCCAGTGTCCATCCGTTGTTTGCTGTTCCTGCGTGAATGTTCGTGTCGTCTTCCGGGTTGTCGTGTCTTCAGTGGATCCCTGTTGTTTCACCGCACCCGAGCACAGATCACCGAGCACCAGCACTCAGCACCGAGCACTAGACCATCGAAGTCCCTGTGTGTCCGAGTCTGAGCGTTTCCCCCTGTGTGGACCGTCCGGAGCTGTTCCTGTACGCGAGATCGCGATCGCACCCTGAGAGGAACTGTCATTCCTGAATTGTCTTATTCTGTGTTTGAATTCCAATAAATATTGTTCACCTGCAATTGTTTCCAGTATTCTGTCATGACAGTTACAATGTTTACATGGTGCAATGACTGGTACGCTACTGTTTTTATTATTGCTTAACACTAATTTCACGATTTTAATTTTAAATCTTGTGATTTGATTCCGATCTTGATTCAATATCGATTCATTTGGATAAATATTAGGTACAGTATGTTCATTTTTCTCATTAAATATAATGTGGTTTTTACTAGGCTGTAATAAAAACGTTACAATATTTTAATGATACAAGTAAAAATATAATAAATATTTAATATAGTGCACATATTTAGCTAAATACTCCTCTCTCTATATATCATTTGTCTTGTCAACTAACGTGCTCTGGTCATTAATGGCTCTCCTGAGGTCAATGTAACGTCACGTGACGTGTGTTCTCCAGCTGTTTTATGGACCTCTTTCCACGGCTGAAAACACTGATTGATCGATATTATGTATGAGGCATAAACATTTCGGTAAGTTGTACTATATCTTTCAACACACCAATTGATCATTTGTGTTTATTTACTATTAACTATAGTAAAGAGTAAGAGATGTTCGGTTCACGACCACGATCACGTCACATTTACAAGCGCCAAAATGTTTGAATTTCCTAATAAAATGGACAGAATCTGAGAGCTGATGATTTGTTTCGTATCATAAGTAACTGCTCTGTCTCTGCGTGAGAACGTGTGTGTGTGGCGTGAGAGCGTGTGATTGCGTGTGATTGCGCGAGTCTCACGCTGAATGAGAGAGTTGGCAGCCCTGCTGTCTCTGCTCAGTGTCATCGCCATATAACAGAGGTATAATGTTTTCTGGCCCCAGTTCAGTGTCCGTGTGTTCGGCATCATCCGGCTCTCCGCGCCGCACACCGGAGAACCTCACGACGTGAGCACACACACCACAGCCTGAACCGAAACTGACTGGTCTTCTTTTGATTAGCGGTGTAGAGAGAGTGTGCTAACAGCTCTCAGAGAGAATGGGTTGTCATGTCCACACATGCATTTATTTATTTCATAAAATCGCAGCAATTTGCATCATATAATCGCATAGGCTATGACATCGATGCATGCGATATGATTAAACGTGCCGCACTAATCGTAAATGATGTAGTTTTATATTTTATAGTTTTCAGTTTCATGCTTTATACGTTTTTGCTCTCAGTGAAAGTTCTGCAATTCAATTCAATTCACGTTTATTTGTACAAAGCAGCTTTACAGAAAGTGCATGAGTCCACAGTACAATTTACAGTGATCTGTTATCAGAGGGAACTGTCTAAGTTATGTATTTCAGAAAGACACAGTTAGCTAAAAATGTATGAATTTGAACAATGTACTAATTTAATGCAGATATAATGAGCTCATTGAAGTAATGCAATGTATTTTACAGATATGCAGATACACAACTAAGAGTGTTTACAGGCTCCAGACTAACATTTGAGAGAACATCTGAAGTTCTAGAGCGCCGGATTTTGGTAGCGCCGCATAATATTAATAAAACTTTAAACTGCAGTGAACCAAAGACAGTCTCAAAAACACGCTTTGAAATCGCTGGTGTTTCTGACGTCACAAACTACCTTGTAACCAATCAGATCAACGTGTGATCGTCAACCAGTGGATCTCTGAGCTGAGTGAGTGAGTGGAGGCGGGGCTCATTTGCATATTCATAGAACCATGTATACTAAATGAGACATGGGTGTCGAGTTACATTCGAGGTATTATAAGACATGAAGAATATTTTTTACAAGGAAAAAACGTTTAAATATGTCACTTTGGTGATCAAAGATGAGTTTAAGGGATAAAATGATTGACTTTAAAGGGGCTTTAAAAGACTTTTACATTATGTTTTATTAATGTTACAGGAAGAATGTTTGTTCTAAACTTTGAGAGAACGTTCCCTGTGAGCTGGGAACACATCATCATTTACTAGTGTCTCAACAACGAGTGTAGACATGGACAAATGAACAGTACAAAGCTCTCGACTCTTTTCGGCCCAAATGAAGCTCATACCCATCAGCCTTCAGCTCACAGATCAGCAGGTGCATCATCTGACTGATCCTGTACAGTAACTGTGTGTGTGTGTGTGTGTCCTGGAGGAAGTTTTCAGTGTTTCAGAGTTGATCTTGATCAGTGTGTGTGTTGTGGGATCGTCTGGCTCGCTGAAGCGTGCGTCGATGTGTTCTGACAGTGTGTCCTTGTTTGCATGACTGCGAGCATTCCTGCATTAGAACCAAAACCAATCTGACTCAATTAGAGTCGATCCGCGTGTGTGTGAGTGTGAGTGAGTGTGTGTGTGTATGGGGACTTAAACCTGAAATGCACAGACTCATGGGGACTCGTGTCACTGTGTGACCTGCAGGAATGAAAATGTAAAAATGTCGGGTTTGTGTGTGTGTGTGTGTGTGTGTGTGATGGGTAGGTTTAAAGGTTGGGGTTAGTGTGTGTGTGTGTGTGATAGGTAGGTTTAGGGGTCAGGTTAGTGTGTGTGTGTGTGTGTGTGTGTGTGTGATGGGTAGGTTTAGGGGTCGGATTAGTGTGTGTGTGTGTGTGATGGGTAGGTTTAGGGGTCGGGTTAGTGTGTGTGTGTGTGTGTGTGTGATGGGTAGAGTTAGTGTACGGGGACAGAACATACAGTTTATACAGTGTAAAAACCATTACGTCTATGGAGAGTTCCCACAAAGATAGTGAACCAGACTGTGTGTGTGTGTGTGTGTGTGTGTTCTTACCCTGACAGGCCCCAGAGCGGTGGTTGGGGATGAAGCCCCGGCGGCAGGGGTGTGGTTGAGCGGGACACTGTTCGCACGGGTGACCCCAGGCCCGTCCCACCGTCGCACAACACAGCGTCTTGGTGCACACGATCCCGGTCAGCTGACCCTGGCACATCTGGTTACTGACCGACGCAAAACAGGGTCCAGTCCTGTAATCTGCAGGACACACAACACATTCAACACATTAAACACACAGAGGCGGGGATGATGGGTGAACTAACCCTTTAAAGGGGTCATCGGATGCCCATTTTCCACAAGTTGGATGATTCTTCAGGGTCGTCATGTAAAGTTTGTAAAATACTTTGGTTAAAATTCCTCAATGTTTGTGTAAAACACCCTTTCACCTCCTCAAGAACAGCTCTGTTCACAGCGGCCCGTTTCAGTGCATGTCTCTTTAAATGATAATGTGCAACTAGCGGAAATATGCTAATACGGGAAATATGCTAATACGGGACAGTCCGTCAGCGGTCGTGGGCGGAGCATGAGCAATATGACATCATTACTCAGAAAATCCAAACGGCTTGATCATTGAGTGTTTAGAGTTTTTGAGGATGAAAAAAAAAGAAGCGAATGGATTTTCTTCATTGTGGTGGTTGTGTCCACACACTGCTAACACACATTTATGTAAAAGTGAATTTTGCATCTGATGACCCCTTTAGAGAACTCCTTTTCACATCTCCATCTCTCGTAGGGCTACACGATAATGGCTAAAATGATAATCACGATTATTTTGCTCAAAATTATAATCGCGATAATTATTCACGATTATTCTCATTTGAGAATCTACATAGAAAGAGAAGAGTCAGTTAACGGTTTTGCACAAGTATTTGCGCAAAATCCAAGCAGATTTGGTTTACACGAATTTCCCCAGCAAAGTGAGTAAACATAATAACATGCCAAATTGGCCAGTGATTTGACAGATATACCCGCCAAAGTTCATTTTTAGCCGCATTTGGCGGGTGTTAATTTCAAACCATCAGACTTCATTTAACCAAGTGCTACAACTTCCTCAGACAGCAAGTCAATACAAATGGCATGATTTAACGTTAAAGCGTTTTGTGATGCGTCTTCAAATTTGTGATGCGTCTTCTAAGCGACACATTTCGGTTGAAAATGAGACAAAGTAAAGATCCAGATCGCTCAGCAAATTCGTACTGCAGAGAAAAATAGTCTAACGTTAACTTACTTGCTGATACACACTGAAAACGGGCAGTGGCTGTCGTTTTCAACTGATTCACGACACATCTTGAAAACTGGTAAAAACTTAAACTTCAAAAAATAGAACAGTGAAACTCATTTAGAAACAGATTTAGTCACACAAACAGCACAAGTGGCTTGTGAAGAAACAGACTGGCTGTATAACAATTTCAAGCAAACAGAATATCGCTGTGGAGATCAGTGCTTTTCCCGCAGTGTAGAGCGCGCGCGCTGGGTTGCCAGATTGCACCGACTAAGTAAAACATGGAGGGCATAAAATGTAAGAGAAAAGCTCTGTTTGGATAATTCGGGAGATTTAAGCTATTCAGATCTGGCAACCACAAACATCAGTGCTAGTGGGGACTTGTTTACAATGCAAGACAATGCAAATGTCTAATAAAAAAGCGTTTTCAGGATAAAAAACGAGCGGGCAAATATCGCGACGATTTTTAAAAATTAATCGAGAGAGGCAGATTGTAACGATCACCAGCTGGAGCTGCCCTTGTGAGCCACCAGAGGGCAGTCCACATCAGACTATCATATTCACTCACTAACTACATTTCCCATAACTCACTGCCCGGACTCATCACTTATCACTGATCACATTCACCTGTACCTCATTCACTGATTGCATTCACCTGTCTCATCATCCTGTTAGTCTGTCTATATATACCTTGTTCATTCATTCACTCACCGCGAAGTCTTGTTAAGTGTTACACTGCATTTCTGAGCGTTTCCCTGGTTTTCTTGTTTCTTGGTTTTTGATATCTTGCCCTGTTCCCTGGATTACTCTCTTGCCTCTGGTCCCTGGATTACTCTCTTGCCTCTGGTCCCTGCCTGTTTTGTTTGTTTTGTTTGTTTCTTTGTTTTGACTACCTGCCTGTGTATGACCCTAGCCTGTACTTTGGATTACGCCTCTGGATTGCCCCAGCCAATAAAGCTGCATTTGGATCTCCTACTTCGTGTCTCTGAGCAGTACGTGACAGAAGACTTCGCCACACTTCAGATCCAGCAGCTATGACCTCCAGTAATACAGCAGTACGGATCTCACCTGATCTTCCCAGCATGAGCCGGGAGTTCGCTGGACAGATCGCGGCCTTAGCCCTGGATAGCCTCGATCTGTTCCAGTACACCTGGGGTTTTTTTCCTCTCGCTGCCTCTTGCTCTCTGGGTGACGAGGCTATTAAGTTATGTTACCGGCTGGGGGCTAAGGAGGTCGACCCGAGGGAGCTCCCCGATCTCTCTGGTCTGGATTGGAGAGAGGCACTCTCCAGATGTCTGGAGAGCTTCCTTCCGTGGCACCCCCGTCCAGCCGAGCCTGCACTTCACGCCAGTCCAGCCGAGCCTGCACTTCACGCCAGATCTGCCGAAGCCAAGACAGCAAGCGACATGCCCGCCAAGCTAGAGTGTTCACCGCTGGTCCCGTCCAGCACAGAGCCCTCTTCACCGCTGGTCCCGTCCAGCACAGAGCCCTCTTCACTGCTGGTCCCGTTCAGCACAGAGCCCTCTTCAACGCTGGTCCCGTCCAGCACAGAGCCCTCTTCACCGCTGGTCTCGTCCAGCACAGAGCCCTCTTCGCCGCTGGTCCCGTCCAGCACAGAGCCCTCTTCACCGCTGGTCCCGTCCAGCACAGAGCCCTCTTCACCGCTGGTCCCGCCCAGCTCAGAGCCCTCTTCGCCGCTGGTTCTGTCCAGCTCAAAGCCTTCTTCATCGCTGGTCCTAACCAGCTCAGAGTCCTCTTCGCCGCTGGTCCTACCCAGCTCAAAGCCCTCGCCGCCGCTGGTCCCGTCAAGCTCAGAGTGCGCTTCTGCTGATCCAGAGACTGTTCACGTCGCTTCTGCTGATCCAGAGACTGTTCACGTCGCTTCTGCTGATCCAGAGACTGTTCATGTCGCTTCTGCTGATCCAGAGACTGTTCACGTCGCTTCTGCTGATCCAGAGACTGTTCACGTCACTTCTGCTGATCCAGAGACTGTTCACGTCGCTTCTGCTGATCCAGAGACTGTTCACGTCACTTCTGCCGATCCAGAGAGTGAGCTTCACGTCACTTCTGCCGATCCAGAGACTGTTCACGTCACTTCTGCCGATCCAGAGACTGAGCTTCACGTCACTTCTGCCGATCCAGAGACTGTTCACGTCACTTCTGCCGATCCAGAGACTGAGCTTCACGTCACTTCTGCCGATCCAGAGACTGAGCTTCACGTCACTTCTGCCGATCCAGAGACTGAGCTTCACGTCACTTCTGCCGATCCAGAGACTGAGCTTCACGTCACTTCTGCCGATCCAGAGACTGAGCTTCACGTCACTTCTGCCGATCCAGAGACTGAGCTTCACGTCACTTCTGCCGATCCAGAGACTGAGCTTCACGTCACTTCTGCCGATCCAGAGACTGAGCTTCACGTCACTTCTGCTGATCCAGAGACTGAGCTTCACGTCACTTCTGCCGATCCAGAGACTGAGCTTCACGTCACTTCTGCCGATCCAGAGACTGAGCTTCACGTCACTTCTGCCGATCCAGAGACTGAGCTTCACGTCACTTCTGCCGATCCAGAGACTGAGCTTCACGTCACGTCCGCCCGTCAAGTGTCTCGTCCCGCCGAGACTGAATCCGTTCCTGAGCCTGAAACTGATCCGGATACTGAGCTTGAATCTGTTCCTCTTCCTCTTTCTGCGCCTGTGTCTACAGACAAGATGGCCGACTCCACGCCTGTGTCTTCGGACAAGATGGTCGACTCCACGCCTGTGTCTTCGGACAAGATGGCCGACTCCACGCCTGTGTCTTCGGACAAGATGGCCGACTCCACGCCTGTGTCTTCGGACAAGATGGTCGACTCCACGCCTGTGTCTTCGGACAAGATGGCCGACTCCACGCCTGTGACTACAGACAAAATGGCCGACTCCACGCCTGTGTCTTCGGACAAGATGGCCGACTCCACGCCTGTGTCTTCGGACAAGATGGCCGACTCCACGCCTGTGTCTTCGGACAAGATGGCCGACTCCACGCCTGTGTCTCCAGACACGATGACCTCCGCCACCGAACCAGTGTCTCAGGACGAGATGGTCTCCGCCGAGCCAGTTTCTACGGACAAGATGGTCGCTGACACGTCTGTTCCTGAGCCGGAGCCAGTGTCTGTTCCTGAGCCGGAGCCAGTGTCTGTTCCTGAGCCGGAGCCGGTGTCTGTTCCTGAGCCGGAGCCGGTGTCTGTTCCTGAGCCGGAGCCGGTGTCTGTTCCTGAGCCGGAGCCGGTGTCTGTTCCTGAGCCGGAGCCGGTGTCTGTTCCTGAGCCGGAGCCGGTGTCTGTTCCTGAGCCGGAGCCGGTGTCTGTTCCTGTTCCTGAGCCGGTGCCTGTTCCTGTGCCCTGGCCGCCCGAGGGATCGTCTCCGCCCTGGCCGCCCGAGGGGTCGTCTCCGCCCTGGCCGCCCGAGGGGTCGTCTCCGCCCTGGCCGCCCGAGGGGTCGTCTCCGCCCTGGCCGCCCGAGGGACGGTCGTCTCCGCCCTGGCCGCCCGAGGGACGGTCGTCTCCGCCCTGGCCGCCCGAGGGACGGTCGTCTCCGCCCTGGCCGCCCGATGGACGGTCGTCTCCGCCCTGGCCGCCCGATGGACTGCCTGCTCCGTCCTGGCCTCCCGTATTACCACAGTCTCAAGGTCCTCTTCCGCTCCATGGACCTGGCCCTCCATCCTGCCCCCGGATCCGCCTCCGGGCCACCTCCCACCTGGACAGTTTTGGAGCGTCTGGAAGCCGCTCTTTGGGGAGGGGCTATGTAACGATCACCAGCTGGAGCTGCCCTTGTGAGCCACCAGAGGGCAGTCCACATCAGACTATCATATTCACTCACTAACTACATTTCCCATAACTCACTGCCCGGACTCATCACTTATCACTGATCACATTCACCTGTACCTCATTCACTGATTGCATTCACCTGTCTCATCATCCTGTTAGTCTGTCTATATATACCTTGTTCATTCATTCACTCACCGCGAAGTCTTGTTAAGTGTTACACTGCATTTCTGAGCGTTTCCCTGGTTTTCTTGTTTCTTGGTTTTTGATATCTTGCCCTGTTCCCTGGATTACTCTCTTGCCTCTGGTCCCTGGATTACTCTCTTGCCTCTGGTCCCTGCCTGTTTTGTTTGTTTTGTTTGTTTCTTTGTTTTGACTACCTGCCTGTGTATGACCCTAGCCTGTACTTTGGATTACGCCTCTGGATTGCCCCAGCCAATAAAGCTGCATTTGGATCTCCTACTTCGTGTCTCTGAGCAGTACGTGACACCGATATCGTTATCGCGATTAAAATACGATTAATCGTGCAGCCCTAATCTCTCGTAGTGTGTAATGTTGTTTAAACACACAGAGACGGGGATGTGATCATCATGTTTAGCTCAGGGTCATCTGAGTGTGTGTGTTTATCTACTCAGAGGACCTGTTATGCTTCTTTCCATGTTCATCTTTCTTCAGTGTGACAACAAGACACACTCCTGCCCAACAACAGCCCAACACACACACACACACACACACACACACACTCCTGCCTAACAACAGCCCAACGTTCTTCCAAGTAAACTACCTGTTGGTCCTCTTTTCTTTTTCTTTACACAGTTCATGAGTGTGTGTTTAGTCTACAGACAGTAATAAGTCTCAGCATTCAAAACACAAACACACACATTTACTTGGATTTCTATTTGTTTAAAGATGACCCACAATGCTTTTCTCCATCTTCATCTTTCTTCAGTGTGTGATGTTGCAGTTTGATCATGTAAAGCTCCAGCTCTTCTCTATATCAGTGTCAGTGTTTCTGAACTCCTGAAACGCCTCCATTGTAGTCTCGAGTTTCTCCCGGGAACGAACACGTCACAATATTCCTCATTTAAATAATTAATGCGCAGAATAAAGGGGCGGGGCCTGGTTGAGTTAGTTAGTAGTGTGTTAAACTGGCGGCTATGGTAAGGGGCGGGACATTTCCCAA
>CM040827.1:1147522-1193833 GCA_022828995.1 Vimba vimba
AATCGCCTATTATCACTGTAAAGCTGCTTTGGAACAATCTACATTGTTAAAAGCGCTGTATAAATGAAGATGACTTGACTTGACTTTATAGTATCACAGCTAAAAAAAAATGTTTTATTAATTTTTAAGAGTGAAATAACTTTTTTCCACAATTAAGAACCTTTTGTGGAGTGGAAAGTTTCTATGGATGCTAAAAGTTCTTCATGGAACCAACCTTTATTTTTAAGAGTGATAAGGAGAAAATAAAATCTTTCAAGAACTGATCATTAAAAGGTTCTTTGGGGAAACAAAAATGGTTCTTCTATCTATGCCATCACTGTGAAAACCCTGTTTTGGAACCTTTATTTTTAAGTGTTAAACTTTTCCAGTGCACAAAAAGTTCTTTACACCCTTAAAACAAAGGTTCTTTATTGGCATCAATGGTTCCAAATTTTTTCATGGATGTTGAAGGTTCTTCATGGAACCAACCTTTATTTTTAAGAGTGATAAGGAGAAAAAACGGTCCTTTTAAGAAATTATCATAGAAAGGTTCTTTGGGGAACCAAAAATGGTTCTTCTATGGCATCGCTGTGAAAACCCTCTTTTGGAACCTTTAATTTTATGAGTATATAGCGAGTCATTAATCACAGGTTTCGATTCGATTGATACTTTATTAATCCCAAAGGAAATTCAAGGGTAGTCAGATTCCAGGATTTCACGCGGGTCTTTGTGCTTCTTATCTGCTGTTCTCATGCAGACATAAGAGTTTCACATCATCCAGCTTTGCTTCATCTTCTGATATTCAACTCTTCCAGCTCCTGGAGCAAACAGCTTCACGCTCGGCTCATCGCTCCACTGAACACTTGGAATCAACTAAGTGCTTCTTGGCAAATGATAAACAAACGTTTATGTTCTTCTTGGTGTTCTTTCTGATTGTGGCACCACAAACGCTGAGGTGCGAGGAGCCTGCAGTTCTTTGGACGATCTTTTGTGATGGTCTGGATGATTTTAGGCTGTGCCTCTGGGAAACCTTGGCAGGCCTGACGCTCCTGGGGAGTTTCACCGCCGTTCCAAGAGTTCTTCGTTTTCGACATTACGGCTCTTGCCGTTGGTCTGTTTAGATCCAGAGGCTTGGAAACGTCTGTGTAACCTTTTCCTGACTGATAGACTGAATATATGAGGATTTATTTTTCAGTCGTTCGTTAAAACTCCTCTTTGATCAGGTGAATTGTGCTTGTTAAATCTTCGTGAGAGTCAATGGCACAGTTGCACTCGTCACAGCTGACTTTAATAAAAAAAAATGTTTAGCTGTGATACTATAAAAGAACCATTTTAAGTTCCCAAAGAACCAGTTAACAGTTCTTAAAAGAACCTTCTTTTTTTTTGGTGTGACAAAGATTTTAATGATCTAAAGGACATTTTTCCACTATAAAGAACCTTTTGTGCAATAAAAAGGTTCTATGGATGTTAAATGTTCTTCATGGAACCACTGATGCCAATAAAGAACCTTTATTTTGAAGGGTGCAAAGAAACGTTTTGTGCAATGGGAGAATTTAACACTTAAAAATAAAGGCTCCAAAACAGTGATATGTCATAGATTGGAGAACCATTTTTGGTTCCCCAAAGAACCTTTTAGCGATCAGTTCTATCATAAAGGTTGTGACCTCGTGAACGCGTTGGCAGTGTATAATCAGCATCAGAGGCAAAAATCTGCGAACAGAGATGATAATTTTTTTGGTCGATCACAGGTTGTTTGGGGTTTACGATCGTCTAGCGCTGCTGTTGTTTGGATGTTTCAACCCACTGAGGTTCATTTCTCTCCTGTGACACGCAGGAAAACACTGATGACCTCCCTTCACATTTTTCACCATTTACGGTTTGGAAAACTCTTGTGTTTTGGCCAGACCAGCATACAAACACACACTCCTGCACACATAAACATGCATACATGCACTCGTATGTGTACTGACACACTCGTAATATTTGTGCGAGTCTGTTCAGATGTGACGCCGGACACAGACATGCTGTTAAACCAACCAAAACTCAATCCAATGTCTTTCTGAGATTTGATGATCACAGACTTTCTTCCCCTTTAAGGTTCTATATGAAACGCCTAAAGGAACCCTTTAAGGTTCTATATGAAACGCCTGAAGGAACCCTTTAAGGTTCTACAAATGAAGCATCTGATGGAACCCTTTAAGATTCTATATAAAGCGCCTGAAGGAACCCTTTAAGGTTCTACATATGAAGCACCTGATGGAACCCTTTAAGATTCTATATAAAGCGCCTGACGGAACCCTTTAAGGTTCTACATATGAAACGCCTGAAGGAACCCTTAAAGGTTCTACATATGAAGCATCTGATGGAACCCTTTAAGATTCTATATAAAGCGCCTGAAGGAACCCTTTAAGGTTCTACATATGAAGCACCTGATGGAACCCTTTAAGATTCTATATAAAGCGCCTGAATGAACCCTTTAAGGTTCTACATATGAAGCACCTGATGGAACCCTTTAAGATTCTATATAAAGCGCCTGACGGAACCCTTTAAGGTTCTACATATGAAACGCCTGAAGGAACCCTTTAAGGTTCTACATATGAAGCACTTGATGGAACCCTTTAAGATTCTATATAAAGTGCCTGACGGAACCCTTTAAGGTTCTACATATGAAACGCCTGAAGGAACCCTTTAAGGTTTTACACATGAAGCACCTGATGGAACCCTTTAAGATTCTATATGAAACGCCTGAAGGAACCCTTTAAGGTTCTACATATGAAGCACCTGATGGAACCCTTTAAGATTCTATATAAAGCGCCTGACGGAACCCTTTAAGGTTCTACATATGAAACGCCTGAAGGAACCCTTTAAGGTTCTACATATAAATCACCTGATGGAACCCTTTTAGATTGTAAATAAAGAGCGCCTGAAGGAACCCTTTAAGGTTCTACATATAAATCACCTGACGGAACCCTTTAAGGTTCTACATATAAATCACCTGACAGAACCCTTTAAGATTCTATATAAAGTGCCTGATGGAACCCTTTAAGGTTCTACATATGAAACGCCTGAAGGAACCCTTTAAGGTTCTACATATGAAGCGCCTGAAGGAACCCTTTAAGGTTCTACATATGAAGCGCCTGAAGGAACCCTTTAAGATTCTATATATGAAACGCCTGAAGGAACCCTTTAAGGTTCTATATATGAAACACCCGACGGAACCCTTTAAGGTTCTATATGAAACGCCTGAAGGAACCCTTTAAGGTTCTATATGAAACGCCTGAAGGAATCCTTTAAGATTCTATATAAAGTGCCTGAAGGAACCCTTTAAGGTTCTACAAATGAAGCACCTGATGGAACCCTTTAAGGTTCTACATATGAAACACCTGAAGGAACCCTTTAAGGTTCTATATGAAACGCCTGAAGGAACCCTTTAAGGTTCTATATAAAGTGCCTGAAAGAACCCTTTAAGATTCTATATAAAGTGCCTGAAGGAACCCTTTAAGGTTCTACATATGAAGTGCCTGAAGGAACCCTTTAAGGTTCTACATATGAAGCGCCTGACGGAACCCTTTAAGGTTCTATATGCAACGCCTGAAGGAACCCTTTAGGTTCTATATATTAAAACACCCGATGGAACCCTTTAAGGTTCTACATATGAAGCACCTGATGGAACCCTTTAAGGTTCTACATATGAAACACCTGAAGGAACCCTTTAAGGTTCTACATATGAAGCGCCTGACGGAGCCCTTCAAGGTTCTACATATGAAACGCCTGAAGGAACCCTTTAAGATTCTATATATAAATCACCCGACGGAACCCTTTAAGGTTCTACATATGAAACGCCTGAAGGAATCCTTTAAGATTCTATATAAAGTGACTGAAGGAACCCTTTAAGGTTCTACATGTGAAGCACTTGATGGAACCCTTTAAGATTCTATATAAAGTGCCTGAAGGAACCCTTTATAAAGCGCCTGATGGAACCCTTTAAGGTTCTACATATGAAGCACCTGATGGAACCATTTATGGAACCTTTTCTCCTGAGAGTGTAGTGTGGACAGAGAGCATATTGAAATGAAAATGCCATTTTCAAATGCATCCATATTAATGTAGACAATAGCCTGATATTAATCTTTGCGCTTACATGTTTATTTATGGTCATTCAGCCTAATTGGAGCATCTGATATCAGCAGGTGATGAACCGACGGCTCTAGAACCGGAGCGGCACATGATTCTCTGATGTTTGAGGTCATTCACTCACACCGCTGACTCACACCGACTCGCCCATCACACTTCAACCCAAGACAAATAACGACCCTCAGATGATGTCATCCAATCAGATCTGTGCGTTAGATCCATCAACAGCACAACGACAGACAGATGCAGGCTGATGTTCACAGCTGCAGAATCTTGTTTTCCTGACAAAAGCCCCTCAGTGGTAAAGATTAATGCCACAGTAAACACACACACACACACACACAGCAGCCACAGGCAGCATTTTTCTCAGCGTGTGTCACTGTTGGCTCCGGACACGTTTGGATACGCATCACATGCTGTTGGACTGACAGTAAGAAATCCAACAGCACCGACACCTGATGATTCACACACAACACACACTCATAGAGAACTACAACTTAAAGTCAATGTGAAGTTGCGCTGGTCTTTTCTTCCCTATTGTAACACATATGAGCTTCTCAAACAATAACAAATGTGGGCGGGGCTTGATTGTGTCCGTGAGGAATTGATTGGATGGTTGTGGTTTGCTATTGGCTGATCTCATGTGAGTGACAGGTTGCCCCGCCCTCGTCATCAGAGAAGAGAAAAGATGATGCAAGAGGAAGATATTCTGATTCAACATTATTAACACTAGAATAATGTGCACCGATAAATAGAATAAACACTGCAATATTCCATAAACAAATAAGAGCTGTCAATTTTGATCTCATGGCGACTTGAAAGAAAAGCTAATGTGTGTTTACAAACAAAGCAGCATGTTCAGTCGTGTCTGTAGTGGATTGATGGACACACACAGCGCCACAGCTCAGGTTTCATGTCATCACACTGTTTCTGAGCAGGTTTTGAGTGTGTTGTGAAGGCGGTGCTTTCGCTCTTATAATCAAAAACATGAATTCCAAAAGCGTTACTGGCCTCAGGCAGTGCATGATGGGAAATAACGCCGCTTTCTCTGCATCTTTAATACAATGGAATGTGGTCATTTTGAAATTACCGCAGAAATCAAAATGCTTGATATGTGAAAAACAGCAGTCGAGCGTCCCGGTCACTGCAGTGTGTTTGTGCTAAACGACCCGAAACACTTTCAATGGCCGAACGTCCGGCACTCAAAACCACTTTCTTCCTTATCTTGTTTTCCAGCAAATATATCTAAACATCCTTCAATCAAGATGGATTTACTGGAGAAGCAAAATGACTGAAGATAAGAAGTCTTGTTTAGTGAGACAAAATGAAGTGAGTTTGTGTTTAAAACAAGAGCAAATATCTGCCAATGGAGTCAGAAGAATAAACTCACTTCAAAGAGAAAACAATCATTTTTCTGACAACATTGGCAGATATTAGCTCTTGTTTTAGGCTCAAACTCGCTTCATTTTGACGTATTTTTCATTAAACAAGACTTAATATCTTCAGTCATTCTGCTTCTCCAGTAAATGCATCTTGAATTAAGAATGTTTACATATTTGTGCTGGAAAAATCTGAAATGTTTTTTGCAGTTTTTGTGAAATACTCACTGAAACCTGTTTATTGCTCCTCTGCGTTTCTTTCTTGTCAGGGTGGGTTAAACTGTGCTCTTACTTTACTAGGTCATCTGACTGAGAACACCCTAGCAACCGCATAGCAATACCCCAGCAACCAGACACAACAGTGATATTTGACAGTTGCTTCAGTCGTTTCATATTTGACAGTTATTATATTGATATTTGCAGTATAATTTGATATTTCTCTGTTCTTCTGTCCAGCACACAGAATCTGTCCGACTCCAGCTGAGACATTCTGGAAAGCCCCTCCGTCTGTGTCTGTGTGTGTGTGTGTGTGTGTGTGTGTGTGTGTGTGTGTGTGTGTGTGTGTGTGTGTGTGTGTGTGTGAGTGAGTGAGTATGTGAGAGAGAAAGTAAATGTGTGTGTGTGTGTGTGAGAGAGAGAGAGTGAGAGAGAGTGTGTGTGTATGTGAGAGAGAGAGAGAGAGAGAGAGAGAGAGAGAGTGTGTATGTGAGAGAGAGAGAGAGAGAGAGAGAGAGAGAGAGAGAGAGAGAGAGAGAGAGAGAGAGAGAGAGAGAGACTGACGTCACCCAGTGCTCCTCCACCCAAACTCACATCAACAGGAATCAAAGTTTCGACCGGGATTCAGGGTTTTTGGATGCCGTTCTTCAGTTCGACTCCCGAAGGTTTCATGCCAGATTTTACAGCCGTTTTAAACTGATGAAATCTGAAGCGTCTCTCTGCATGTCTCGTGGTTTTTCTGACTTCAGATCTGTGCCAGCATTGTTCTCCTCAGACTTCAGTTTGCACTTAGACGAGAGCGCCACCTTGTGACAGCAATTTTCAACCATTTAATTACTCAATACAAGCTCCTGATCTCATCACTGACATTATTATATGAAGAAATGCTTCATATGTAGTCATAATATTTTCATCTAAATGCTCTAAACAAAAACGCAAAAATAATCTCAATTATATCAAATAATTACAATCTGTAATTCCAAAGGTTTCAAGAACTGAATGTTCTTCAGGATTCACACAGTTAAAGAAGAATTTACGGGACTTTTGTGATTATTCGTAGGTAAGGCTTATTCTCTAAACTATTTGTAATTCAGAAATAGCAATTTCAAAGCAAAAAAATATTTTATATATTCACAACTTAAAACACATTATAGAATATTCTTTTAAAGTCTTAAACTTTTAAAACTCTCTCATATATCCAGGTTTTCCTGTTGAATATGTAGGTATAAGATATAATAAATAAAAATAATGCATATATATATATATACACTCAATCATACTCACTCACTCACTCACACACTCGCACACTCACTCATACTCGCACACTCATTCTCACTCATTCTCACTCACGCTCACTCACTCACTCTCACTCACTCATGCTCACTCACTCATACTCGCACACTCATTCTCACTCACACTTTAACTCACTCATACTCAAGCACTCTCACACTTACTCAAACTAACTCATTCATACTCACACTCATATTCGCTCGCTCACTCGCTCACTCTCATACTCACACACTCAAACTCCAGCACTCGCTCACTCAAGCACTCATACTCGCTCACTCACTCATACTTACTCAAACTAACTCATACTCGCTCACTCAAACTAACTCATTCATACTCACTCTCATACTCACTCACTCATATTCCAGCACTCGCTCACTCTCATACTCACTCACTCTCATTCCAGCACTCGCTCACTCACTCTCATACTCACGCACTCATACTCACTCACACTTAAACTAACTCATACTCGCTCACTCAAACTAACTCATTCATACTCACTCACTCTCATACTCACTCACACACTCATACTTAAACTCACTCACTCATACTCATACTACAAGACATCTAAATACAAACCCTGAATATACACACTTTAGATAATACACCAAACAACAAAAACAACAAAAACGTTTCGTCACTACGTTGTTCTTCGTGCAAAGAAGCTCGCTAAAGTCAGCGAATAAAGTCATACTCACTCATGCTCACTCATACTCTCTCACTCACTCATACTCACTCATGCTCACTCACTCATACTTTAACTCACTCACTCACTCATGCTCACTCACTCATACTTAAACTAACTCACTCACTCATACTCGCTCACTCACTCATACTCACTCATGCTCACTCACTCATACTTAAACTAACTCACTCACTCATACTCGCTCATGCTCACTCAGTCATACTTAAACTAACTCACTCACTCATACTCGCTCACTCACTCATACTCGCTCACTCACTCATACTCACTCATGCTCACTCACTCATACTTAAACTAACTCACTCACTCATACTCGCTCACTCACTCATACTCGCTCATGCTCACTCAGTCATACTTTAACTCACTCACTCATACTCAAGCACTCTCACACTTACTCAAACTCATTCATACTCACACTCGCTCGCTCAGTCACTCACTCTCATTCTCGCACTCAAACTCCAGCACTCGCTCACTCACGCACTCATACTCACTCACTCACACTTAAACTAACTCATACTCGCTCACTCAAACTAACTCATTCATACTCACTCACTCACACTTAAACTAACTCATACTCGCTCACTCAAACTAACTCATTCATACTCACTCACTCACACGCGCTCGCTCACTCTCATACTCACTCACTCATATTCCAGCACTCGCTCACTCACTCTCACTCACGCACTCATACTCGCTCACTCTCATACTCACTCACTCATATTCCAGCACTCGCTCACTCACACTCGCTCACTCACTCGTACTTACTCAAACTCACTCATACTTTAACTCACTCACACTCACTCATACATACTCCCTCACTCATACTTAAACTCGCTCACTCATACATACTCCCTCACTCACTCATACTTAAACTCACTCACTCATACTCACTCACTCTCATTCTCACACTCACTCAAACTCACTCATACTCATACATACTCCCTCACTCACTCATACTTAAACTCACTCATACTTAAACTCACTCACTCTCATTCTCACACTCACTCAAACTAACTCACTCATACTCGCTCACTCATTCATACTCCTACTCGCTCGCTCACTCACACACTCTCACTCACTAATGCACTCTCACTCACTCATGCACTCTCACTCACTCAATTCTGATATGAAACACCCCTTTATAACATTGCATCAATTCCTGATGGATAAAATCATTCGTTTCTCATTGAAAACATCTCACACTACAGAAGATAAAACACTCCAGAATGACACACTTCACACTCATTCTAAGAAAACACACATGGTACAGTAGATAGTTTACTGAAAACAGTTTAATTGTATTAACGAACAGTCAGAGAACAGTTACTGCATGTACAGACACTGTGAATTCACCATCAGAACTGCTGGAAAACACACGTCAGATGCGTGAGAGTTTCACATTAGTTACCAAAGCATGTTCACGTTTATGTACATAGTGCAAAAGACACGCCGATGAGAATCACTCCAAACACACAGAGAGAGAGAGAGAGAGAGAGAGCGAGAGAGAGAGAGAGAGCGAGAGAGAGAGAGAGGGAGGATCTGGGCGCTGCTACAGGAAGCTTATTGCACTGAGATCGTGATGATCCACAACATTTACACGGTTACACGATCTCGCCGGATCGGACTCTCCGTTCGCCCTCATGTTAGTCACCAATACACCAGACATTTACCAAGAGAGCGTTAATGTACATCATTATAACCTCAGAAATCCTTCATGTGGAGCTGAACGTGACTAAAGACAGCGGAGAAAGACCGGAGTAAACGTGGTTAGAGACACAAACACACACGGAGAGGAGCTTCTGTCCATCTGAAGCACCAGAATACGGTAATTTACCGACACGATCCCATCAGTGCAGGAGAAACCCGACGACACGTGAAATAAAACACACCCGTCATCTGTTTTCATTCAAGTGCGATAAATAGAACCGAAGATGACAGAATATTAGAAACATTTACACATGTTATGTACACCAGGATTCGTTCAGTTGCTCACGTCATTAGTTACGCATTGAGTTTCTCTTCTGTAGAGTTCGTTAATGCTTCGTTTTCCACCTGGTTAAACTAAACGCACACTTAGATCAGACGTGTGTGTGTGTGTGTGAGTGAGTGTGTGTGTGTGTGTGTGTGTGTGTGTGTGTGTGTGAGTGTGTGTGTGTGTGTGTGTGTGTGTGTGTGTGTGTGTGTGTGTGTGTGTGTGTGTGTGTGTGTGTGTGAGTGTGTGTGTGTGTGAGTGTGAGTGAGTGAGTGTGTGTGTGTGTGTGTGAGTGTGTGAGTGTGTGTGTGTGTGTGTGTGTGTGTGTTGGAATGAATGAACGTTTGCATCTTTCATTAACTTTAAGAAAGAATTCACCCAAACCTTGAATCATTTACTCGCCCTCATGTCCTTTATTTCTTCAGTGGAAGCATCATGACAGCGGTTCATATGATTCAGTGATTCAGTGATTCAGTCTCCCTCTTCACTTCTTCAGCTCTCAAATCTCATATTTAATGGAATCGGTCAGCCAAAAATGGTCATTCTGTCATCATTTACTCGCCCTCATGTGGTTCAAAGCTGTATGACTTTCTTTCTTGAGTGGAACATAAAAGATGATCTTTTGAGAGAAATGATTCAAATACCGTCTGAAAAGTTGTTCAGCCTTTGTGCTATGACCCGAGGATGAACAAATGATGACAGAATGAACGGTTCCTTTAAGAGATCAAGTTTTGAGATTGAGTCACATGGACGACTGTTACGATGCTCTACGGTTATTTTTGGAGCTCAACAGCATCAGTCAATGTTCACAATGATGAAGAGCATCATCGGTCGTTCATCTGAAGGGTTTGAGGGCGAGCCGACGATGATGAATCGTTCACAGAGTCAGTGTGTGTGTGAGTGAGTGTGTGTGTGTTTGTGAACGTTTGTATCCTTCATTAACTTTCAGAAAGAATTCCCCCAAACCTTGCGTCGCAGAAGAAACGACACGATGACGAATAAATGAAGACAGAATGAACTGTTCCTTTAAGACTCACAGAGATTCACAGAGCTGATTCATATGAGTCATATGATGATGCTTTACAATCATTTTTGGAGCATCAGTCAATGTTCACAATGATGAAGAGCATCATCCGTCGTTCCTCTAAAGGGTTTGAAGGGCGGACCTGACGATAATGAATCGTTCACAGAGAGTGTGTGAGTCAGAACCCGAGTCAGTGTGTGTGTGAAACACCCGTCACCGTGTCCGCCGCGTCCTTCTCGTCACCCGCCGGTTCTGTGATGACGTCAGAGTCGTCAAGCTCTTCCTCGTCGCTCACCCGGCCCTCCTCGTCCTCCTCGTCCTCGGAGCTGCTCGCTCTCCTCAGCTGCAGGTTCTCCAGGGTCTTGGAGACCCAGGACTCGATGCGGCTGCTGAGCGGCACGATGGGCTCGGGTGTGTACTCCTCTTCCTCCTCCTCGTCCTCCTCCTCCAGCATGCCCGGCACCAGTGTGCTGGTGGTGCTGGTGATGGAGGAGTTGAGGCGGTCCCGGCCGCTGCCGTCGAGGGATCCGGTCTCGGTGCTCAGAGACGCCCACTCCAGCCGGTCATCGGTACGGGACTCGTCCTTCTCCGGCGCTCGGGCCGCGGCGGGACTCGGGATCAGGCTCTGATTGGCCGTCGGCTGAGGGGGCGGGGACACGACCTCACGCTGATCTTTGTTGTTCGCTCTGCTGATTGGCTCAGAGTCCGGCGGCTCCGGCGCGTCTGCGTTCTCCACCATCGTCCTCCAGTTAGTCTCTGCACACAGAACATTTAGACATGTTATATATTGCAAAGTCGTGATGTAGTTCTCAGGCTCTACTAGAACAGCTTTTCCTGCTTGAATGTTGATTATTTTCCTCATATTCTCCATTGTTGCGGCTCCTCTCTTCCCAGTCTGTCAGTAACGCTCTGTTTACTTCCTGTCTCTATGAATCCCCTCCTTCTGAAAAGCACACTGTGCTCTGATTGGTCGGCTGGAGCAGTGTTTTTCAAGTTTCAAGTTTTATAATTTATAAAGAGCCACAAGACTAACCAAAGTGCTGTACAAGACATCTAAATACAAATCCTAAATATACACACTTTAGATAATACACCAAACAACAAAAACAACAACAAAAACGTTTCGTCACCATGTTGTTCTTCGTGCAAAGAAGCTCGCTAAAGTCAGCGAGTAAAACACTGACACAATGATGAACAAGTAACAATAATATTCGCAATAACATCGTTTTACTGAATAATTAAGTAAACCTAATTTCTTAATTTTTGTAAAGAAACCTCATTGTTTAACTGGCTACTATCAGATGACGACATCACTTCCTGTCGGCCACCGTAACTTCTGCTGGGTGTAATTCACAACCTCACCACTAGATGCCACTAAAAATCACACACTTTTAAAAATTGTCATGGAAGGTGCGGCTCTGTGTTGTGATTGGTCGAGCGCTTTGAGCGTGTTTGGGAAATGTTAGGCTAACGATTCTTTTGGGAAACGCAACTCTGTTTAGTTCCTGTCTCTGTGAAGCCCCTCCTTCTGAAAAGCACACTGTGCTCTGATTGGTCGGTTGGAGCAGTGTGGTCAAGCACTTTGAGTGTGTTTGGGAAATGTTATGGTGTGTTCACGCCCAAAGCAAAGCGAAAATTCGCATTCACTGATTAGCTTGCGTGACAACGCGTCATGAGGATTTTACGCTCGAGTTGAAAATGTTCAACTTGCGCTGAAGACGCAATTGAGGCGAATATCGAGCGTTTGTGGCAACCGCGTCGGCCAATTCGCGTCTATTCACATCTTTGCATTGACTTTGTATGTAATCTACTCCCGCAGATAATTAACTTTGCGTTTGGTGTAACACACAGCATTAGGCTAACAATGCTTCAGGGAAACACACCCCTGGCGCGGCGCTGTCTTACCGTACTCCTTCTCGTTGACCTCAGAGATGGGCTCAGAGATGACGCTGCAGAACGAGATCGCGCTGGCGGCCGACGGGTTCCTGGAGTGACCCATGTGGTGCGGGACCTTCTTCACGTTCTTCAGCGCCTCCTCGGCCTGCTCCTGCTCCAGCGCGCTCACCATCTCCTTATACGCCCTGCGCGCCTCCTCCGTCAGGGACACCAGCGTGTTGAAGAGAGCCTGAGCACACACACACACACACACACACACATGAATGCATTGGATTTGGCATCTATTGCATTTAAGGTGTTTCTCCATTTTTTTTATTAGATCACACATGCCGTAGGGATCAAACCCATGCATGTGTGTGTGAGTATGTGAGTATGTGTGTGTGTGAGAGTTTGTGAGTGAGTGATAGTGAGTATGTGTGTGTGTGAGAGTTTGTGTGTCTATGTGTGCGTGTGAATGCGAGTATGTGTGTGTGTGTGAGAGTTTGTGTGTCTATGTGTGCGTGTGAATGCGAGTGTGCGTGAGAGTGAATGTTGTGTGTAAGAGTGAGTGTGAGAGTGTGTGTGTGTGTGTGTGTGTGTGTGTGTGAGAAAGAGAGTGTGTGTACCTCTGCTCCAGAGTAGTTAAATATTCCCACAACGCTCACAGGTACGAGTTTATTCACACAGCGACCGAGAGCTTTCCGGCCCAGAGCGAAGACGAACGGGATCTCCTGCTCCCTCGCCATGGCAATGACATTATAAAGGGCCTCGTCCAGACCACCTGCACACACACACACAAACACACAAACACACACACACACACACACACACAACATTAAACACTTCATGGATGTTCGGTTTGGTTTGGATTCAGACTGTGGGACTCATGAAGTAATTACTGATGCTTTCCCAACACAGCTCAGTTTCTGACCTTTGGCCTGGATCTTCTCACAGTTGGGCTAGATGAGTGAATGAGTGAGTTAAATAGTGAGTGAGTGAAATAGTGAGTGAGTGAGTAAGAGTGAGTGAGTGAAATAGTGAGTGAGTGTGTGTATGTGTGAGTGAAATAGTGAGCGAGTGAGTTAAATAGTGAGTGAGTGTGTGTATGTGTGAGTTAAATAGTGAGTGAGTGAGTGAGTGAGAGTGAGTGAGTGAGTGAGTGAGTGAGTGAGAGTGAGTGAGTGAGTGAGAGTGAGTGAGTGTATGTGTGAGTGAAATAGTGAGTGAGTTAAATAGTGAGTGAAATAGTGAGTGAGTTAAATAGTGAGTGAAATAGTGAGTGAGTGAGTGAGTGAAATAGTGAGTGAAATAGTGAGTGAGTTAAATAGTGAGTGAAATAGTGAGTGAGTGAGTGAGTGAGTGAGTGAGAGAGAGAGAGAGAGTGAGTGAAATAGTGAGTGAAATAGTGAGTGAGTTAAATAGTGAGTGAAATAGTGAGTGAGTGAGTGAGTGAGTGAGTGAGTGAGTGAGTATGTGAGATTACAGATGGCCTCTGACCTTTGGCCTGGATCTTCTCACAGTTGGGCGAGATGATGACACACTTGATCTTGTGCAGCTTCATGTGTTTGGTGACCTCTCGCAGGCCCATGACCAGACGCCGCTTGGCTTTGGCTTTGCTCGGCTCCTTCTGATAAACCCGTTCCTGGAAGCGAACCAACTCCTGCAGGAGCAGCGTCACACTCTCGTCGATGTCCTTACTCAACACCTGATTACAGTACCTGACACACACACACACACACACACACGTCATGATGCATCAAACGCACTGATAATCTGATGATCAACATCTACAGCTCTTTCAGAGCAAACACAAAGTAAAAAACATTAAATGAATCATCACCTTAACTGCAACAACACACTCACAGAAGAAACAAGTGAATGTTTGTGCCGAATGTGAACAGATGCTAAATGTAATTATTTGTTTAAAAAAAAAAAAAACAAGTTTAACCTGTTAACTGTCAATCATGAAAACAAATATTTTAGTTTGGATAGTGTAACTCATTAAATCACTTTAATTAATGAAAGTGTCAGAAAGCTACTGTAAAGCAAATGTACTGTACTTTACATTTTTTATACAATATATATATTTTACACAATAATTTGAACGCAGTCATAAAATCTAAACTCTATCATAATTTCACAAATCTAAAGTCAGACCATTCAGTTTTTGCTTTAAATCTTGAAATCTTGATTTAGATAAAAACAGCTGCTCATGTTACATGTGTTTGGATCATGATTAAATGCAGCGGTTGCCTCTAGTTTCAAAAGATCTTTGTTTTGTTTGGTCTGTTATAGAGCAAATAAACCAGAAATAAATTTGCTTTAAAAAATCAGCAAAATCACGATCGGTGGATCTCTATAAAACTGTACATTTTGTAAAATGTGAAACATGACTCCGCCCTCTAGGACACCGCGTGTGTGTGTGAGAGTGAGAGTGTGTGTGTGTGTGAGTGTGAGTGTGTGTGTGTGTGTGTGTGTGTGTGTGAGAGAGAGAGAGAGAGAGAGTGTATGTGTGTGTGTGTGTGTGTGTGTGTGTGTGTGTGTGTGTGTGAGAGAGAGAGAGTGTGAGTGTGTGTGCGAGAGTGAGAGTGAGTGTGTGTGAGAGTGTGAGTGTGAGTGGGCGTGTCTGTGTGTGTGTGTGTGTGTGTGTGTGTGTGATGGGTAGGTTTAGGGGTCGGGTTAGAGTGTGTGTGTGTGTGTGTGTGTGTGTGTGTGTGTGTGTGTGTGTGTGTGTGTGAGAGAGAGTGTGAGTGTGTGTGCGAGAGTGAGAGTGTGTGTGTGTGAGAGTGTGTGTGTGTGAGAGTGTGAGTGTGTGTGGGCGTGTCTGTGTGTGTGTGTGGGTGTGATGGGTAGGTTTAGGGGTCGGGTTAGAGTGTGTGTGAGTGTGTGTGTGTGTGTGTGTGTGTGTGTGTGTGTGTGTGTGTGTGTGTGTGTGCTCACTCTCTGAACCGCCGGCTGTGTATCTTGGTGATGGCAGACGCAGCCATAGGGCTCCCGATGCCTGAGCTGGCTGGTGACCCCTGAGACACGGGTGTGATGCTGTACGGAGAGTTCTGACTGGCTGGAGACAGGGACGCATCACTGGGCATACTCAGACCGTTCTCTGCAACACACACACACACACACACACACAGATGAGCACTGCCGCCCACCTCAGACAATATTGTGTGATTTGTGTTAAGGCTGCACCATACTGGGAAAAACTGGCATTGCTCTCTCTCTCTATATATATATGTATATAGCAATATGAAAAAACATTTTTTTTCAGAAACAGAAAAACAGGAACCAGATGACTTGAACTTGATATTATACAACATTTAACATCTCACAATAATAATATTTTTTATATAAATGATATATAAATATGTTATTATTATTGTGAGCTATTATATATATATATATATATATATATATATATATATATATATATATATATATATATATATATATATATATATTAGTGCAGTCCATCAATTAATTGTATCATTGTATTGTAACTTAAATATATTAAAAAGTAGCCATTAGATTTAATATAAAGCAAAACATTTTTTTATTATAATTCTAAATATATTTATATAAATATATTTAAATTATTATATAAATAAATGTTTAAAAATATATTAATAAATATATATAAAATAAAATAAATAAATATTATTATATAACTATTATTAAAGTTATTATTTACAGAACAATAGTAAAATTGCAATACTAATAGTTACATCTTAATTTCTTCATTTTCAAACGTTAAAACAAGCCGTTCATTTAGAATAACTTCAGGAAGACGTTAAAGTTTAGATGAACACAGATTCGCTTTCTCACTATAAACCGGAGGCATATTTCCCAGCAGTGTCAGGGTTCTTGCACTGAGTCCGAAATTTTCGCACGTTAAAAATAAATATGACCTCCCGTTGTGTCAATCACGCTTACACACTGACTCAGAAACTTTAGTCCGTCATAAAAATCTTTGGATTGTGTTTGATTTTCTGTGTTTTTCGCATCCGTAGCTCAAGCATTTTGAGAGGAGTTTTGACAATTCAGAGCCACCGAATCATGAATACGAAAAAACGCATACGAAAATTTCGGACTAAGTGTGCAAGGACCTTCACACAGGGTTCTGAGTGTATGTGTGTGTGTGTGTGTGTGTGTGTGTGTGTGTGTGTGTGTGTGTGTGTGTGTGTGTGTGTGTGTTCATACCGTCCTGCTCCTGTGTGAGTGTGTCAGTGAAGCTCAGAGAGTCTCTCTGCTCGTCGGCTCCAGACACACCCTGATCCGCTGAACTCTTGCCCTTCTTCACCTCGCGCTCCTGCAGAATAATCTACACACACACACACACAGAGAGAGAGAGAGAGAGGGAGAGAGAGGGAGAAGTTAATGTGTTGTGATGTCATATCCTGTCATTCTCAGCGGTGCATGTATGTGTGTGTGCGTGAGTGTGTGTGTGAGTGAGTGTGTGTGAGCGTGGGTGTATGTGTATGTGTATGCGTGCGTGTGAGTGTGTATGTGTGTGTGAGTGAGTGTGTATGTGTGTGTGTGTGTGTGTGTGTGCGAGTGTGTATGTGTGTGTGTGTGTGCGAGTGTGTAAGTGAGTTTGAGTGTGAGTGTATGCGTGTGCATGAGTGTATGCGTTTGTGTGCGCGTGAGTGAGTGTGTGTGTGAGCGAGTGAGTCAGTGAGTGTGAGAGTGTGTGAGTGTGTGTGTGTGAGTGTGTATGTGTGTGTGAGTGAGTGTGTATGTGTGTGTGTGTGTGTGTGTGTGCGAGTGTGTAAGTGAGTTTGAGTGTGAGTGTATGCGTGTGCATGAGTGTATGCGTTTGTGTGCGCGAGTGAGTGTGTGAGTGTGTGTGAGCGAGTGAGTCAGTGAGTGTGAGAGTGTGTGAGTGTGTGTGTGTGTGTGTGTGTGTTGTGAAGCACCTTCTTCATTGCAGTGGTCTTCTTGACTTTGGGAATCTCTCTCTCTTTGCCTCTCTTGATGCGCGGTGCGCTGGAGTCCAGGATGTTGTGAGGAGGAGTGTGTGTGTTCTTGAGTCCCGTCACTCGACTGCCGCCATCTTTACTGTGCAGAGCGCCCACTGTCCCTACTGACAACAACACAACACACACCAGTGTCAGCTCAGAATCACTGGATAATATCAAGCAGCAATCTTCCAGTCTCTCTCTTGAGTCCAACACTGAGTGAGTTAAACTGCAGTTCATCCACTGGCCACTAGAGGCCGGCTGCAGAAGAGGGTCATTACCCATAAACCCCTGTGTTAAAATGCCCAACTTTACAGCAGAAAAAAACATGTTTACAGCCTGATGCAAAAAGTGGTTTTGGTCTATATTGCTAATGTTGCCCTTCATGACGACTGTGAGGGGGGGATTTTTTTAAAAACTCATTCGTTTAAATTATATTAAGCCTTAAAGTTCTGCATAATTAAGGGCGTGGCCACTAGAGTGACAGGTGGATTGCCGCTGATGTCACTACTAGCCATTTGTCTGTTGTCTGTTAGCGTCACGTCACCTCAGCTAATCCCGCAGTTTTTCTAATGAATCTGAAGTCTGGCTCATTTATAGGAAATATTTTACTTTCGTTTTGGAGAATAATGTGTATAGATTTGGTTTTAGAGTGTTGTACCTGTGTATGAGAGTGGTTTGGTGTTGTTGAGCTGTCGCGCTCTCATAGCCTGTTGTTGTTTCTCTAGCGCCGCTAACATGTCGCCCAGATCCAACTGTACCGGCGTCCTGCTCTTCTTACCGGCTGCTTTAGACAGAGCCTCCTAAACACACACACACACACACACACACACACACACATAAAGAGTTCTTACACATGATCTGATGCTACAGATGGAATGTGTGTGTACCTGTAGTTTCTCCCTGTACAGATGGAGTGTGTGTACCTGTAGTTTCTCCCTGTACAGATGGAATGTGTGTGTACCTGTAGTTTTTCCCTGTACAGATGGAATGTGTGTGTACCTGTAATTTCTCCCTGTACAGATGGAGTGTGTGTGTACCTGTAGTTTCTCCCTGTACAGATGGAATGTGTGTGTACCTGTAGTTTCTCCCTGTACAGATGGAGTGTGTGTGTACCTGTAGTTTCTCCCTGTGTGTACCTGTAGTTTCTCCCAGTACAGATGGAGTGTGTGTGTACCTGTAGTTTCTCCCTGTACAGATGGAATGTGTGTGTACCTGTAGTTTCTCCCTGTACAGATGGAATGTGTGTGTACCTGTAGTTTCTCCCTGTGTGTACCTGTAGTTTCTCCCAGTACAGATGGAGTGTGTGTGTACCTGTAGTTTCTCCCTGTACAGATGGAATGTGTGTGTACCTGTAGTTTTTCCCTGTACAGATGGAATGTGTGTGTACCTGTAATTTCTCCCTGTACAGATGGAATGTGTGTGTACCTGTAGTTTCTCCCTGTACAGATGGAGTGTGTGTGTACCTGTAGTTTTTCCCTGTACAGATGGAGTGTGTGTGTACCTGTAGTTTCTCCCTGTACAGATGGAGTGTGTGTGTACCTGTAGTTTCTCCCTGTACAGATGGAGTGTGTGTGTACCTGTAGTTTCTCCCTGTACAGATGGAATGTGTGTGTACCTGTAGTTTCTCCCTGTACAGATGGAATGTGTGTGTACCTGTAGTTTCTCCCTGTACAGATGGAGTGTGTGTGTACCTGTAGTTTCTCCCTGTACAGATGGAGTGTGTGTGTACCTGTAGTTTCTCCCTGTATAGATGGAATGTGTGTGTACCTGTAGTTTTTCCCTGTACAGATGGAGTGTGTGTGTACCTGTAGTTTTTCCCTGTACAGATGGAATGTGTGTGTAGCTGTAGTTTCTCCCTGTATAGATGGAGTGTGTGTGTACCTGTAGTTTCTCCCTGTATAGATGGAGTGTGTGTGTACCTGTAGTTTCTCCCTGTACAGATGGAGTGTGTGTGTACCTGTAGTTTCTCCCTGTACAGATGGAGTGTGTGTGTACCTGTAGTTTCTCTCTGTACAGATGGAATGTGTGTGTACCTGTAATTTCTCCCTGTACAGATGGAATGTGTGTGTACCTGTAGTTTCTCCCTGTACAGATGGAGTGTGTGTGTACCTGTAGTTTCTCCCTGTACAGATGGAGTGTGTGTGTACCTGTAGTTTCTCCCTGTACAGATGGAGTGTGTGTGTACCTGTAGTTTCTCCCTGTATAGATGGAATGTGTGTGTACCTGTAGTTTTTCCCTGTACAGATGGAGTGTGTGTACCTGTAGTTTCTCCCTGTACAGATGGAGTGTGTGTGTACCTGTAGTTTCTCCCTGTATAGATGGAATGTGTGTGTAGCTGTAGTTTCTCCCTGTATAGATGGAGTGTGTGTGTACCTGTAGTTTCTCCCTGTACAGATGGAATGTGTGTGTACCTGTAGTTTCTCCCTGTACAGATGGAGTGTGTGTGTACCTGTAGTTTCTCCCTGTACAGATGGAGTGTGTGTGTACCTGTAGTTTCTCCCTGTACAGATGGAATGTGTGTGTACCTGTAGTTTCTCCCTGTACAGATGGAGTGTGTGTGTACCTGTAGTTTCTCCCTGTACAGATGGAGTGTGTGTGTACCTGTAGTTTCTCCCTGTATAGATGGAATGTGTGTGTACCTGTAGTTTTTCCCTGTACAGATGGAGTGTGTGTGTACCTGTAGTTTTTCCCTGTACAGATGGAATGTGCGTGTAGCTGTAGTTTCTCCCTGTATAGATGGAGTGTGTGTGTACCTGTAGTTTCTCCCTGTATAGATGGAGTGTGTGTACCTGTAATTTCTCCCTGTACAGATGGAATGTGTGTGTACCTGTAATTTCTCCCAGTACAGATGGAGTGTGTGTGTACCTGTAGTTTCTCCCTGTACAGATGGAGTGTGTGTGTACCTGTAGTTTCTCTCTGTACAGATGGAGTGTGTATGTACCTGTAGTTTCTCTCTGTACAGATGGAGTGTGTGTGTACCTGTAATTTCTCCCTGTACAGATGGAGTGTGTGTGTACCTGTAATTTCTCCTTGTACAGATGGAGTGTGTGTGTACCTGTAGTTTCTCTCTGTACAGATGGAGTGTGTGTGTACCTGTAGTTTCTCCCTGTACAGATGGAGTGTGTGTGTACCTGTAGTTTCTCCCTGTACAGATGGAGTGTGTGTGTACCTGTAGTTTCTCTCTGTACAGATGGAATGTGTGTGTACCTGTAGTTTCTCCCTGTATAGATGGAGTGTGTGTGTACCTGTAATTTCTCCCTGTACAGATGGAGCGTGTGTGTACATGTAGTTTCTCCCTGTACAGATGGAGTGTGTGTGTACCTGTAGTTTCTTCTGCTCCATGCTAATCTCAGAGTATTCCTGCGCTGTGGCGAGAGCGGCCGCTAGCGCTTTCTTCCTCTGACTCTTAGCTCTCTTGGGAACGGAGCTGGTGATCGGGATGGGCGTCTGCACGATGCTGATGGGGGAATTCTCCGGAAGGTTATCCAGCTGCACATACACACACACACACACACACACACACACACACACAGAGAGGTTTAAAGTCCTGATATACTTCATGGTGTGGCATCATTTCAAACTAAATTTAGTCAAAACAAAAGTTGGTAACACTTTATTTAACAGTGTCCTTGTTACATATGTCACATGTGCTTACCATAGTAATAACAGTAAATGATGCATAATTACATGCAAATAACCCTCAACCAAACTCTAATCCAACACCAACCCTAAAGTAAGTACATTATTATTATTCAGTACTTAAGTATATAATTACACTGTAACAATGACACCTTAAAATAGATAAAGTGTAACCCAAAGGTTTGTGCCTGGAGTTTGAAACAGCTTGTCTAAGCTGTTTCAGAAAGTTTCCTCCGTCTGGCATACGCCTTCAAGCTAGCAATGGTCCATGTGATGATGATGATGTAATAAGTGGGCGTGGCTCTGAGGCTCCGCCTTCTTTGAGGTGTAATTTCGAGATCAGACAAACATGAACACACTGAGAGACGCTTTATAGTAGAAACTGAAGCTGACACTGTTTTTATGTTTAATACTGTAAATCTGCTGCTTTAAAGTGTAACTTGCAGGTTAACCACCACAACCAATTAATGTGTAAATTAAAGTGCTCAATATGTATATATGTAAACATGCGTTAAAATAACATTTATTGGGGTTTCTTCAAAGGTAGCGCATTTTTACAGCAACTGGGTGATGACGTCATAAAAGGAAGTTGCAACCATACTCTGCTAGACTCCTACTGTTTGTGGCTTGATTATGGAGAACGACTGGGAGACTGAGGAGGTGGGAAACTAGTGCTGTCAAAGTACCGGTACTTCGGTACTGAAAATGTGACGGTACCAGCATTTCTGTAGCACCGGGTATATTCGGTACCCAGTAATAGGAGCTGCGTTAAGTCGCTTCCATGTTTATCTAAGCACGGGGCTCCAGACTAACGTTTATTACTATGAGCACTGTAGCCGAGATATACCACGATATAGTGTCTGTGTATATTAAACTGCAGAAATACTATTTAAATATTAACCTTGCATGTTCTGTTTGTCTCTGTGTGAATGAATGGCGCAGACGCGCAGTGTCATTTACTTCACACACACACACACACATTGAAGCACGAGTGATGCTCGCGCTGTTTTCAGTCTAGCTGCTGCCAGTCACGATATGATGACATGATGAAATTCATCTCCAGAGCCACTCTGAGTCATTTTACCGTTTCATTTAAGAAAAACTATCGTCATATCATACACACACAGAAACTCAAAGGTCTTCACGGCAACCCGTCAAAATAAAAGTTCGGTTTAACTTTGCGTGCATGCTGCCTGAACCCGTTTGTTTTGCGAATAGCTTACTCTCATTTCAGGCAGGATCACGGTCCTCTTGAAGCCAGCACACACGATTATGTTTACAATTGAGTTATTTCAATATAACTGCTCGCCTACTTGCCATTAGACTACAGTAACTCTAGGCTTGGAGTTCCTTTTATGACGTCACGCCCAGCCTAGTGGAAGGGAGAGGGAGTGCTTAAAACCACTAAAAAAGTACAAACTTTTCATATTATATTCAGCATTTTGGTATGAAAAACATACAAAACAGTGGTGGGCGGTTCTTATCTTTATGTTTATTGCATTTTCTTCGTGAAAAATTTAACCTGCAAGTTACACTTTAAACCAATCTACTGTATAAAGTGCTGTGTAAATAAATGTGACGTGACTGGAGTGCTGAACTGCAGATCTAGTGTAAACATCAACATCACTATGATCATGTGCTTTCTGAACGGTTTTCTCAACGTTGGCATTTAGTTGTTTATTTTGTTATTGAGAGGGAATAGCAGATATCTGCATAGTCATCTAAATGTGGGCGGGGTCGGGATGTTCGCCAACAGTACATCACTGCAAAGATATTTCAAACTTGATTTTACCCCCAGGCGAAACACTCACCAGGTTCTTGGGAAGTTTGGGTTGAACCGGATCCGGTTTATTCCGCTGAGCAGCGCCGCCTGTGGCCAGATCGGGAAACTCATCCTCATCCTGAAAAACAGGAGAAACAGAGACAATCAACACAATAAATAGTGTGTGTGTGTGTGTGTGTGTGTGTGTGTGTGTGTGTGTGAGTGTGAGAGTATATGTGTGTGTGTGTGTGTGTGTGTGTGAGTGCGTACGTGAGAGAGTGTATGTGAGAGTATATGTGTGTGTGAGTGCGAGTGTGGACGTGAGAGTGTGTGTGTGTGTGTGTGTGTGTGTGTGTGTGTGTGTGTGTGTGCATGTGAGTGTGTGTGTGTGTGTGTGTGTGTGTGTGTGTGTGTGTGTGTGTGTGTGTGTGTGTGTGTACCTGAAAGTACAGTGGCTCAGGTGTGAGGTGTGTGTTGGGTGTCTCGGGAGGGGTGGATCTCCTCTGTCCTGCTGCACGACACCCGAAGCTCATCTGGAAGTCCTGCGGGTCACATGATATGGGTCACATGATGCGGGTCACATGATGCGGAATAACTCACAGGTTTGGGAGAAACGCTTTTCTTTTTTTTTCAAAACTTTTCAAAACTTGCACCATGGATCCTGTTTCAGAGTGTGTGTTCTCGAGCGCCAAACACTGTTGTGTGTAAATGAACGACCAGAACACATGAAAAGTTTCTGTTTTCTGTAGAACGGTGTGTGTTAGCGGCCGCTAAGTTAATAACTACAATGGAAGTGAATCAAACAAAACTAACTTTATCTGGACAATAACTTTATTCTAGATCTGCTGTAAAGCCTGAACACTCTCTGTTACTGTAATCTCCTGTTATCACTGTAAAGCTGCTGTGAAACTCTATATTGTTAAAGCGCTGTATAGATGAAGGAGATCATGTGAGCGGTCGAGCTCTACCTGTGTGTAGCTCCTCTCAGGTGTTCTGCTGCCTCTGAAGAACGGGGTGTTCCTGTCGGCCCACGGCTTCTGGACGGCCTGCGACGAGACATTCCCCCAGCTGACCGCTGTGAACACACACACACACACACGTTTAAAGTCACACCAAGAACGATAACCATAACTGACAATAACTATAATGATAAGTATGACAGTAACTACGATGACAACTAGAATAACTATGACTAAAATTATAACAAATATGACGATAACTATAATGAAAACTATGATGATGATAACTATAACAATACTTCTAACAATAACTATGATAATTATTTTAACATATACGACAATAACTATGACAATAATTATAATGATAACCAATTATAACTATAATGACAACTAAAACAATAAATATAACAAAAATTTGAATGATAGCTATAAGAATAATTATAATGATAGTCTTATCGTTATATAGCTAACTATATTAGCGTCCACACTAGCGCACAATATGTCGCTACAGCGCGCTGCAGTTGTGTCGTCTATCGCTTGAAATGCTCAAGCTCTTCGAAGCAGGAAGGATTCTGATTGGCTGTCAATGTTTTTATCATTCATCAGCTGGAAAAAAAATAATTCTGAAAGTGATTCCAACGATATTGTTTCTCTGTGCCGTTATCGTTATAGTTGTGCACTTTTCTTGCTTATTGCGATTATAAAATTTATGGTCACAGTTATCGATCTCTGTGTGAACTAACACAAGAACCCTGATCATGTGACAGTCGCTCAGGTGAAAGAGAGATCTTACCTGTCATGACGCCAGCGTCCACAGCCTGCAAACACACACACACACACACACACACAGATGAGAGAACAGCAAACGTGATAATCCTCACATAAATAAACCTTCATCATTCACTCGCATTTTAAAACAAATATTTCCCTCGTGGGTCAAAATGACCAGAAGCCCTAAAATTATACTTTTTTTTTTTTTTTTTTGTCCAGAAAGAATATTTTATTTCATTTTGATAGCATCTTTTACTGCAATTTTGTTATGGAGATTTTTTTTTATTCACCTTTAAAATGACTAGATTTGATCAATAAATAATATTTAAGCACATTCCTTGAAACTTAAATTCAAAATAACTCACAATTTCATGCATAACCCTTTTAATTCAGCTCTACATATCTTACATTGAGTCTTTGCCAACCTCTTGTGGAAAATAAATAATATAATATAACATATCAATAATATGATATTTCATGACTCTAGATGGCCTTATATCTCTATATGGAGCAAATGAGCTGTTCCTCTGGGTCCTAAAGCCAGTTCACTTCAGTGTGCATCAGATACACATGTAGACATTATAAAATCATTTTTTTTGGTAAAGTTTTAGCAGTTTTAATTAGAATTTTGAGCATTTTTAGGTTTTTCTATGTGAACTGAAGCATTCCTCGCATCCATTCATTCCTAAGGGGGTCAGATTGACCCGAGAATGAAGGATGTGTTACTTTTTAAATTTCAACCACAAAACTCCTCGAATCCATTCAATATTTTTTTGTATTTGTGGTTCAAGTGCGACATAAGTCCTGGGGTCTTGGACCCCTCTGATGATACACTCCAACACTCAATTTTTAAATTTTTAAATTAAGTTTTGGGTCAAAATGAGGAAGGATTTACCGCCGCGGGTGTGTGTTGATTGGTGGAGGTGTTGTTGGCTCCCTGGTTGTGTTTAGGACTGCAGTATCCGCTGTCACTGTCGATGTCGGCCTCGCTGGCTCCCTGCTCACTGGACGACTCCTGCTGCGACGTGCGCCTGCGCCGAGCTTTATTATTCCACAGCTGAGGACTCGCCTGATCCGACACACACCTGACCGCCCCGCTGCCGGACGCCTCCCCGGGGAAATCTGAACACACACACGTGTGGAATGAATCATTCAGTGACTCACTCATTAAGACAGTCGATGAATGAATCAGCCGTTTGAATGAATCGGTTGAAACTCAATGACTCACTCATTAACAGTGACTCGCTGCCACCTACTGGCTGTTTCAATTTCACATTTAAAGTAGCTTTTTATTTTTTAAATAATTTCCGAATATCAATATTCAACTTCTGTTTAAAACATCAAAACATTATTTGTAACTGCAGGTTAAATGCATTAATGTCCCTGTGTAAATGCATCTAAACGATGCAACTTCTGTATTTTCTATATTTTATTATTCAATTTTTTTTGTCAATATCGCACAATCGGTCAAAGGTCAAAGGTCAGTACCTGTCTGCTGCGCTGCGTCCACCAACAGCACCGTCTTGGACCTCCCATCAGGCCCGGTCGCACACACCTCCTTCTGCACCGCCACGCTCCGCATCACGGGACGCTTGGCTCTTATTGGCTGAGCCATCGGCTGCTGAGAGTGATGTAAACGACACATCAGGGTTAGTTTAAATCACTGAATATCTTTAATATCCTAATGATTTTTTGGCATAAAAGAAAATGTATAATTTTGACCCATAAAATGTATTGTTGGCTATTGCCACAAATATACCCGTGCGACATGTGACTGGTTCTGTGGTCCAGGGTCACAAATACTGGTCGACCAATAGCATTGGATCACCCTGCTGATTTCTGCGTCAGCCATCAAAAAAATCCCAATCGGTCGTGCGATATATCGTCTACGATAATATCGTGATTGTTGTTTTAATGATGTGCTGTCTGATATTATCGAGTCAGTCCCTCACTTTACAAACACACATCTAGAGACTAGAGAAGGCATGCGTGATTTACTCTATTAAAATGCATTTATAATGTCCCTAAAATTCAAGATGGGGCAAAAAATATCTCTCTATGTCTTTAAAGTATGTCTGTATCATTTAATATAGTTAATCAATATCACATGAAGAGTGCCGTTTTTCTCCAGACATATTAGCATGATTACATTAGTTGATTTTATACAAGAGTTCAGTAAACAAGTAGTTCATATTAAGTGACTTTTAGACACAATATTGTCTGTTTTTGCGTCTGAGCGACACACGGCGGTGTTTCCTCACTGAATGAACGAATCGTTTGAATGAATGATTCAATGACTCACTCATTAAGAATTAGTCAAATGCTGCATCTCAGTTCGCCTATTTGTACTACACCCTAAGAGTGTGGACTCTTTTTGTAAAGAAAAAGTAGATACTTTTGAGTGTGTAGCAGAAGAGTAGACAAGCTTCGGGAAACACTGTCTCGTCATACAATTGCGTCTTTAACGGTTGCTCTCTGTCTCATCCTGACACAGTAAACTGACCTGTCAATCATCCTGACACAGTAAACTGACCTGTCAATCATCTTGTCACAGTTAAAATTCTCCACATTCCATTTCATTTAATATCCGACTGTCTCGGAGAGAAACGCAGAAGTGTTGATCTGCAGTCGCGTGTCTTTCATGCGGAGACTCTCCTCGTATTAATGCAGAATGATGCATTTAAAAGTTAATGGCCAAGCGGATCTTTATAAAAGTCTACAGTGTTATTGCAGAGGAAATATAATAATATGGATAACATTCAATAAATATTTTTTATCAGGTTAAACTTTGATTAGTCACTCAAGCAAAGTTTTTTAACACTTTTTACCCGTGTTTGTAGTTCCTCCTCCAAAGCGCAATGGGTTGTGGGTAATATTAGCCATTATAGTGCGCACGGATCCACACTTAGACCAATAGTAGACCATCCGGGGACTTCTGGCATACTCTCTTCAACATACTATGCTTTGGGACACACTTATTCTAATCTCACACACTGTTTAGGATGGATAGTGTGGACATTGGGATGCAGGGATAGACTCGCTGCCACCTACTGGTGTGTGTGTGTGTGTGTGTGTGTTCATCTCATACCTTGTGCAGTACAGGTGTTCGTGGGACGCCTCTCCCTCTCTGTGGCGTCGGTCTCTCGCTGCAGTCGGACACAGGGTTCAACACGCCGGCCGGCACAGGCCCCGCAAACGGCCCTGGGAAGGGCTGGTAGAAGCCCATGACAGGCGGGCAGGGCGTGGGCATGATGGCGTGGTAGTACGTGGCGTAATCGCTGGTGACGGGCGGCTGAGGGGACGACAGGATGGGGTACGCCAGGTACGGCCCGCCGGGGCTCGGGTTGAGCTGCTGCCAGCGCTGATCTCCTCCGCTGTACATGGGCAGCTGTCGACTGAAGCCAAGGCAAGCTGGTTACTTATAAAGCACAACTCAAACAGATAGTTGAGCAATGTGCTTTGCATTATAAAGCATATGCAAAAAGCAAGACACTAATCACAAAACAAAAACACTATTACACAACATGAGACATCATGTTTCAACATCTCTCACTGAGAGGCATCGCATTTTTTGGGTGTGTGACGTTGTGTGACATGAATATAATGCAGCACTGATGGTCGAAAACAGGGGTGTCGCCAAAAAAATCCAAACATCCTTAAAAACTGGTTTTCTGTTGACACAAAGGACACTTCAGCTGTGACACACACACACTGTAGCACAAAGTGTGCACTTCCTCCAATTCAAAGTGCACAGGAAGGAAAAGCAGGAAGATCCATGGGGAATAGAGGCGATCACACACACACACACACACACGCACACGCACACACACACACACACACACACACACGCACACGCACACGCACACACACACACACACACACACACACACGCGCACACACACACGCGCACACACACACGCACGCACGCACACACGCGCACACACACGCACACCATCTACCCAGCCATGCACATGAGGTCATTTCATAGACTTCTAATGTTTTTATATTAAGTTACAAAACTTATAAATTACTTATTTATGACCATTTATTTCAACTAAGGACATTCGTGAAGGATGTCACATTTAACTCATTTCTGAAGAAAATTTTCTCCTCTAAATGAGTGACACATTTTTGAGTGTGCGTGTGTGTCTGTCTATGTGAGTGAGTGTGTGTGTGTGTGTGTGTGTGTGTGTGTGTGTGTGTGTGTACACCTGTTGCTCTGGTTCTCCTGTACGAAGGGGTAGCAGGTGTGTGTGTGTGTGTGTGTGTGTGTGTGTGTACCTGTTGCTCTGGTTCTCCTGTACGAAGGGGTAGCAGGTGTGTGTGTGTGTGTGTGTGTGTGTGTGTGTGTGTGTGTGTGTGTGTGTGTACCTGTTGCTCTGGTTCTCCTGTACGAAGGGGTAGCAGGTGTGTGTGTGTGTGTGTGTGTGTGTGTGTGTGTGTGTGTGTGTGTGTGTGTGTGTGTGTGTGTGTGTGTGTGTGTGTGTGTGTGTGTGTGTGTATGTGTACCTGTTGCTCTGGTTCTCCTGTACGAAGGGGTAGCAGGTGTGTGTGTGTGTGTGTGTGTGTGTGTGTGTGTGTGTGTGTGTGTGTGTGTGTGTGTGTGTGTGTACCTGTTGCTCTGGTTCTCCTGTACGAAGGGGTAGCAGGTGTGTGTGTGTGTGTGTGTGTGTGTGTGTGTGTGTGTGTGTACCTGTTGCTCTGGTTCTCCTGTACGAAGGGGTAGCAGGTGATCAGGTAGGAGGGGATTTGTGTGGGCTCAGCTCCACCCTCACTGCACAGACTCATGGGTAATAATGAAGCTTCAACACCTTTCTTCTGAGGGATAAACGGTTCCACTTCAGCAGAGAGCTTCACATCCTGAAACACACACACACACACACACTCGTGTATTTAGACACGTAACGCTGCATTACAGGGCTGAAAAACTGCATTCACTACCATTTGATTCTGAAATGTTAGTTATGTACGTATTATTAAATTGTGTGAGTGAGTGTGTGTGTACGTGTGTGTGTGTGTGCGTGTGTGTGTGAAAAAGCATGGTGCATTATGTAAACACAGAAAAATCAAAACTACTCCAGAAATCATGGCTGAGATTTCTAAAAGCGTCATGTTTTGTAACAGGCTTGTGTCGTACAGATCATGTTATGTTGTTTTGAATGCCCTACTGCATTATGGTCTGATATGACACGCTGAGCATGGTTTCCTCCTACAGAAGTGTGTGTGTGTGTGTGTGTGTGTGTGTGGGAGCACAGCATACTACCATACTACTAATACAATATCTTTTTACTGCAGAAATAATGTGCTAGTACATCATTCTGAATTAGAGATGAGCCAGATGTCAGCACACACACACACACACACACACACACACACACACACAGGTCGGTCACATGTCTTACGGTTTAACATATCTGAAGCACGCAGACGACGATCAAGCGATTAAAAACATCATACAGGTGTGTTATGACAGAAGTGACATCTCTGACCGAGTTATTCCAGAACGGCAGCTCAAGGAATCTGGAGCGAGAACAGCGAGGTCATGTGACCGTGACGTCATCACATTCCACACGTTCTCAGGTGAAAACACTGCACTTCCTGCAGAGAAGCTCGAACTCATTCCTATAATCATGTCACCAAGCAGGAAGAGTCAATGATTGAACAGCTGAAATACGTCACGGCACGCGCTGTACGACCACTTCCTCATCTCGACACAATATCGACACAATATCTCTACAATCATGGGAAAGTGAGGTAGAAAACCACGTGAATCCGGTCGGATGATACTAGAGGTGTAATGGTGTACGTTTCTCACTCTTTGGTTGGTTCTGGGTCATGATTTCTTTTATTAATGTATGGGTGTATGATCAACATTGAGCTCCAACAAGGTTATAAACACTTCTAACATTAAAACAGCGCGGTTTGAAAGCAGACAGGCTAAACTCATCAAGAGCAAGTGCAACACAGTTATGACCAGGCCAGAGGTAGACTGTTCTGCGGGAATATACACAGGGATGCACATATGAACATTTTGGCCGATACCGATAACCGATAATTCTATATATTTCAAAGCCGATAACCGATATATATTGGCTGATAAATCTATAATCAAATTTGTATATAATTTTTAAGAGCCTGATTACAAAAACAAAAGTCTCACCATTAAAAGTCACGTCCCAAACACAATTATAATGTTCTATAATTAATTCTATGTACATTTTATGTAGGCTATATGACTGGATTTTCCTTTTTGAAGGGATTTCAATCATATTTCAAGCATTTCAAAACCATCATGTTGAACAGTCGCATCTGAAGAGTCTCAGCTGGAGGAAATAATACATTATTTATCAGCTTTGATATATATACACATGTCTTGCTTTATTTCAAAAATACATAATTTAGTAAAAAAAAATGATTGTGCTCCATCTGGGCAGTCTCTAAGTCTTTTAGTTTAAACTGTTTGCAAAATAGAAAAATATGCACATTCATTTTAACAATTTCTACATAATGTTGCATTCACTGAAAAAGAACGTAAGAGAGCCTGACAGTTTAAAACTTCTAATGACATCGATGAGGCTGATTATATATAAACAAATCTAGCGATTATATGTAATAAAAACATTGATAATGTCACTTTCTCAAAAGAACTGAAGCAAATCTTCACTCTTGCCTGTCAGAACGGCCCTGATCCAGATGAAATACAATATACAAACCGAATAAAACTAATAATAATGATGGAAAAGAAAAGATATACAAATATAATAATAATAATAATGGAATGGAAAATATATACAAATATAATAATAATGGCAACATCCTGATTCCCTGATTAAATATAGTCATTGTGATCAGAAACAAAGACACATCTGATGCTGTGAGTGTGTGTGTGTGTGTGTGTGAATGGAGTGTGTGTTATGGTATATAGCAGCAATTGTTCGTCTGTAGGTGGTGGGCGGAGCTCTGTAGACTCTTCCGATTGTGATGTCACTGACCATCTTCTCTCTCGTCCAATCAGATCACGGACAGCAACATCAGTCCACGCTGCTAATCAAATCTCCAAATGTAAACTATCCCATCGCTCTAAACTGCTCAGCGTGACAACAATGCATTAATGATAAACATTAACATCATGATATTCCGTAAATATATCTCGATATCACGTGACTGTTAAAGCGTATGTGACAAAGGCAAGCAGATGTAGGCGTCACATCAGGGATTAAAGTGAGGAGCTGAATAAAGTTAAGCTAATTACACACGCAGCCGGTTTGGACAGATTAGAGGACACTATCAATACACACACTAAAGTGAGAGTCACAGTGAAGCTACAGCGATAAAGACAAGATCACATGTTGAAGAACATTGGGAACCATAAATGATGTAAATGATGACAGAATGATCATTTTTGGGTGGACTGTCCCTTTAAACGTGGTAAAATGTGTGGATGAAGCTGGCAGAGAACACGCAGAACTCTTGAATGGCAGGAGATTCATGAACGTGAAGCGATGGTCTCAACGTGGGCTGAACTAATGAGGGCGACGAGGGACGCTTTTGTCTTCTCAGCATTTCTGTGTAAAGACTGTGTGGAGAAAACAGAGGGTTTTTGTGCTGAAGAAAGACAGGACAAAGAGAGAGAGAGAGAGAGAGAGAGAGAGAGAGAGAGAGAGAGAGAGAGAGAGAGAGAGAGAGAGAGAGAGAGGAGAGAGGAGAGAGACAGACAGAGAGCGAGGAGAGAGAGAGAGAGAGAGAGAGAGAGAGAGAGAAGACAGAGAGACAGACAGAGAGAGAGAAAGAGAGAGAGAGAGAGACAGACAGACAGACAGAGAGAGAGAGAGAGAGAGAGAGACAGAGAGAGAGAGAGAGAGAGAGAGAGACTGGACTGCGGAGGGAATCATAGAGAAAATCTCAAGTTGCTTGCCCATTTTTAATCCTCTGATGCATTCTATATGGTTTCTATTGTCTTTTTAGTGCTGCTTTACAGCAGAATACGTCTCATATTTGATCAAATTTGCATCATTGATTCTGTTATTTTCCTGTTTATTATTGCTTTTAAACTATCTGTATTGTATAAAGAGCTGTAGGAATAAAGGTGGTTTGACTTTGAGTGACTCCCTCAATGCATTCTGTTTGTAAAGATGTTTTAAGGACTGAGACCAAAAAGTGGATCTTCATCATTACATTGCACTTAAGTTCTAAATCCATTGAATATTCTATATAGTGCTGGGCAACGATTAATCACATCCAAAATAAAAGTTTGTGTTTACATAATATATGTGTGTGTGCAGTGTATAATTATTTTGTATAAATATACACACAGGCATGTATATAGAAATATTTGCATGTATATATATATATGTGTATATAATATATATATATATATATATATATATATATATATATATATATATATATATATATATGTATGTATGTATGCATGTATGTGTGTGTGTGTATATATATATATATATATATATATATATATATATATATATATATATATATATATATATAAAAAATAAACACATTTTTCTTTATATATACAAAATAATTATACACAGTACACACACACATATTATGTAAACACAATCTTTTATTTTGGATGTGATTAATCGTTGCCCAGCACTAAAATGAGCTTTAGAGATCCGTTTTGGTTCAAAGAGCTCAGACCATCCTGAACTGATACTGAGGTTTCTGTAAACGTCCAAATAACCCAATCTGTGTTGAGCGCCACAAAGCCGGCCGCTGAGGTTAACCAGCTAAAATAACAAATATAAAAAAACTACTGGTTTTGCATTACAAATACATTAAGGTAATTACTCCAAAAATTAGGCAAATTAAAAACTTTTCTAATTTTGGACCAATCTCAAAGAGGACACGACAGCATCGCTCTGAGAACACAAACACACGTGATACAGCTCAGAGAAGCATCATGAGAAGCTCTGACTTGAGCAGGAACACGAGGAGAAATGCACAGAAACTGATCTGAGCGACAGGAACATCACTGACGTGCGAGGAATGTGATCAATGCAGAAAAACCTGACGGATCAGATGCGATCGGTGCCTGCAGAAAACAACACACACACACACACACACACACACACACACACACACACACACACACACACACACACACACCCCAATCCAGACCAAATAAACAGAGAGAACCTGACGGATCAGATGCGATCGGTGTCTGCAGAAACCAGCCAGTCAGTCATGTAATATCACCGTCGATCTGTACAGTCAGTCATGTAATATCACCGTCGATCTGCACAGTCAGTCATGTAATATCACCATCAATCTGTACAGTCAGTCATGTAATATCACCATCAATCTGTACAGTCAGTCATGTAATATCACAGTCAATCTGTACAGTCAGTCATGTAATATCACCGTCGATCTGCACAGTCAGTCATGTAATATCACCATCAATCTGTACAGTCAGTCATGTAATATCACCGTCAATCTGTACAGTCAGTCATGTAATATCACAGTCAATCTGTACAGTCAGTCATGTAATATCACCGTCGATCTGTACAGTCAGTCATGTAATATCACAGTGAATCTGTACAGTCAGTCATGTAATATCACCATCGATCTGTACAGTCAGTCATGTAATATCACCGTCAATCTGTACAGTCAGTCATGTAATATCACCATCAATCTGTACAGTCAGTCATGTAATATCACCATCAATCTGTACAGTCAGTCATGTAATATCACAGTCAATCTGTACAGTCAGTCATGTAATATCACCGTCAATCTGTACAGTCAGTCATGTAATATCACCATCAATCTGTACAGTCAGTCATGTAATATCACCATCAATCTGTACAGTCAGTCATGTAATATCACCGTCAATCTGTACAGTCAGTCATGTAATATCACCATCAATCTGTACAGTCAGTCATGTAATATCACCATCAATCTGTACAGTCAGTCATGTAATATCACAGTCAATCTGTACAGTCAGTCATGTAATATCACAGTGAATCTGTACAATCAGTCATGTAATATCACAGTCAATCTGTACAGTCAGTCATGTAATATCACAGTCAATCTGTACAGTCAGTCATGTAATATCACAGTCAATCTGTACAGTCAGTCATGTAATATCACAGTGAATCTGTACAGTCAGTCATGTAATATCAGTCAATCTGTACAGTCAGTCATGTAATATCACCGTCAATCTGTACAGTCAGTCATGTAATATCAGTCAATCTGTACAGTCAGTCATGTAATATCACCGTCAATCTGTACAGTCAGTCATGTAATATCACCGTCGATCTGTACAGTCAGTCATGTAATATCACAGTGAATCTGTACAGTCAGTCATGTAATATCATCGTCAATCTGTACAGTCAGTCATGTAATATCACCGTCAATCTGAACAGTCAGTCATGTAATATCAGTCAATCTGTACAGTCAGTCATGTAATATCACCGTCAATCTGTACAGTCAGTCATGTAATATCAGTCAATCTGTACAGTCAGTCATGTAATATCACCGTCAATCTGTACAGTCAGTCATGTAATATCACAGTGAATCTGTACAGTCAGTAATGTAATATCACCATCAATCTGTACAGTCAGTCATGTAATATCACCGTCAATCTGAACAGTCAGTCATGTAATATCAGTCAATCTGTACAGTCAGTCATGTAATATCACCGTCAATCTGTACAGTCAGTCATGTAATATCACCGTCAATCTGTACAGTCAGTCATGTAATATCAGTCAATCTGTACAGTCAGTCATGTAATATCACCGTCAATCTGTACAGTCAGTCATGTAATATCAGTCAATCTGTACAGTCAGTCATGTAATATCACCGTCAATCTGTACAGTCAGTCATGTAATATCACCGTCAATCTGTACAGTCAGTCATGTAATATCACCGTCAATCTGTACAATCAGTCATGTAATATCACAGTCACTGTACAATCAGTCATGTAATATCACAGTCGATCTGTACAGTCAGTCATGTAATATCACAGTCGATCTGTACAGTCAATCATGTAATATCAGTCAATCTGTACAGTCAGTCATGTAATATCAGTCAATCTGTACAGTCAGTCATGTAATATCACAGTCGATCTGAACAGTCAGTCATGTAATATCACCGTCAATCTGTACAGTCAGTCATGTAATATCACGGTCGATCTGTACAGTCAGTAATGTAATATCACGGTCGATCTGTACAGTCAGTCATGTAATATCACCATCGATCTGTACAATCAGTCATGTAATATCACAGTCGATCTGAACAGTCAGTCATGTAATATCACCGTCAATCTGTACAGTCAGTCATGTAATATCACGGTCGATCTGTACAGTCAGTAATGTAATATCACAGTCAATCTGTACAGTCAGTCATGTAATATCACCATCAATCTGTACAGTCAGTCATGTAATATCACCGTCGATCTGTACAATCAGTCATGTAATATCACAGTCGATCTGAACAGTCAGTCATGTAATATCACCGTCGATCTGTACAGTCAGTCATGTAATATCACGGTCGATCTGTACAGTCAGTCATGTAATATCACAGTCAATCTGTACAGTCAGTCATGTAATATCACAGTCAATCTGTACAGTCAGTCATGTAATATCACCGTCAATCTGCACAGTCAGTCATATAATATCATCGTCAATCTGTACAGTCAGTCATGTAATGTCATGTAATATCACCATCAATCTGTACAGTCAGTCATGTAATATCACAGTCGATCTGTACAGTCAGTCATGTAATATCACAGTGAATCTGTACAGTCAGTCATGTATTATCACAGTCAATCTGTACAGTCAGTCATGTAATATCACAGTGAATCTGTACAATCAGTCATGTAATATCACAGTCAATCTGTACAGTCAGTCATGTAATATCACAGTGAATCTGTACAATCAGTCATGTAATATCACAGTCGATCTGTACAGTCAGTCATGTAATATCACAGTGAATCTGTACAGTCAGTCATGTATTATCACAGTCAATCTGTACAGTCAGTCATGTAATATCAGTCAATCTGTACAGTCAGTCATGTAATATCACAGTGAATCTGTACAGTCAGTAATGTAATATCACCATCAATCTGTACAGTCAGTCATGTAATATCACAGTGAATCTGTACAATCAGTCATGTAATATCACAGTCGATCTGTACAGTCAGTCATGTAATATCACAGTCAATCTGTACAGTCAGTCATGTAATATCACCATGAATCTGTACAGTCAGTCATGTAATATCACAGTCGATCTGAACAGTCAGTCATGTAATATCACCGTCAATCTGTACAGTCAGTCATGTAATATCACCGTGAATCTGTACAGTCAGTCATGTAATATCACCGTCAATCTGTACAGTCAGTCATGTAATATCACGGTCGATCTGTACAGTCAGTAATGTAATATCACGGTCAATCTGTACAGTCAGTCATGTAATATCACAGTGAATCTGTACAGTCAGTAATGTAATATCACCATCAATCTGTACAGTCAGTCATGTAATATCACCATCAATCTGTACAGTCAGTCATGTAATATCACAGTCGATCTGTACAGTCAGTAATGTAATATCAGTCAATCTGTACAGTCAGTCATGTATTATCACAGTCAATCTGTACAGTCAGTCATGTAATATCACAGTGAATCTGTACAATCAGTCATGTAATATCACAGTGAATCTGTACAGTCAGTAATGTAATATCACCATCAATCTGTACAGTCAGTCATGTAATATCACAGTCAATCTGTACAGTCAGTCATATAATATCTATATCACAGTCGATCTGTACAGTCAGTCATGTAATATCAGTCAATCTGTACAGTCAGTCATATAATATCTATATCACAGTCGTTCTGTACAGTCAGTCATGTAATATCACAGTCAATCTGTACAGTCAGTCATATAATATCTATATCACAGTCAATCTGTACAGTCAGTCATATAATATCTATATCACAGTCAATCTGTAAAGTCAGTCATGTAATATCTATATCACAGTCAATCTGTACAGTCAGTCATATAATATCTATATCACAGTCAATCTGTACAGTCAGTCATATAATATCTATATCACAGTCGATCTGTACAGTCAGTCATGTAATATCTATATCACAGTCAATCTGTACAGTCAGTCATATAATATCTATATCACAGTCAATCTGTACAGTCAGTCATATAATATCTATATCACAGTCGATCTGTACAGTCAGTCATGTAATATCTATATCACAGTCAATCTGTACAGTCAGTCATATAATATCTATATCACAGTCAATCTGTACAGTCAGTCATATAATATCTATATCACAGTCGATCTGTACAGTCAGTCATGTAATATCTATATCACAGTCAATCTGTACAGTCAGTCATATAATATCTATATCACAGTCAATCTGTACAGTCAGTCATATAATATCTATATCACAGTCGATCTGTACAGTCATGTAATATTACAGTGAATCTGTACAATCAGTCATATAATATCTATATCACAGTCAATCTGTACAGTCAGTCATATAATATCTATATCACAGTCAATCTGTACAGTCAGTCATATAATATCTATATCACAGTCAATCTGTACAGTCAGTCATATAATATCTATATCACAGTCGATCTGTACAGTCAGTCATGTAATATTACAGTGAATCTGTACAATCAGTCATATAATATCTATATCACAGTCGATCTGTACAGTCAGTCATGTAATATCACAGTGAATCTGTACAGTCAGTCATATAATATCTATATCACAGTCGATCTGTACAGTCAGTCATATAATATCTATATCACAGTCGATCTGTACAGTCAGTCATGTAATATCACAGTCGATCTGTACAGTCACTCATGTAATATCAGTCAATCTGTACAGTCAGTCATATAATATCTATATCACAGTCGATCTGTACAGTCAGTCATGTAATATTACAGTCAATCTGTACAATCAGTCATATAATATCTAAATCACAGTCGATCTGTACAGTCAGTCATGTAATATTACAGTCAATCTGTACAATCAGTCATATAATATCTATATCACAGTCGATCTGTACAGTCAGTCATGTTATTGTTTCTATGCTGAGGGTCAATCACTCACATTTCAACCTTCATAAAGCAGATGTATGTGGTCAGTAACCACGTTTCCTGATGGGAAACTACAGTATAGTGCTGGTACTATGGTACTTTGACGTATACCGTAGTAATAAATCATTCCCGTCTTGATGTGCCATAATATTTATTTACTCGGTTCTCTGAATTAACGTTGCTTAAAAAAACATCAGAGTATTACTACGGTACTGTAATATTATATTATTAATAGGGGATTATATATACTCACACAAACGCTACGCTACTATTGTGCTCTGGTAATAATCGCCATGTTCATTGATATTTCATTAATCACTGTTATGGATCTAGATTTGTTTCATTGATCATAACAGGGGCGTCATTGTTTTGGCGCGTCCCTTCGCTCTCAGCATCGCGTCAGCTCTGATATACACAACTAACACACACACGAACACAAATAAACGCATATTTCACACACGTGAGTGTCTGGTCACAATAATAATCCGTCATTATACAGTTTTGGACTTTAATCCCGCGAGCGCTGCTAATGCTAAAGCTAATGTGAGGCCAGCGGGTGTTAATCGCGTTCGTGTGTCGATAAGTCGAGTTACCTTTCTCTCGCCAGCGTCCATCTCGCACACCGACACCGGAACCGAGCCGCGGACTGCTGTCAGGAGGCCATTAACGGAGACATGATCCGGTGCTCCGGTTCTGATGTCCGTCACTGACTGACTGATTGACTGACTGACACTCATCTGGGACGGAAGCCGCGGAGGGTCATTAAGGATGTGCGTTTCTGTAAATCTGTCAAGCTGCCGATAGGGGGCGCGCGAGAGCGGGAAACTCAACTCACACGCATGCGCAGAAATAACAGCAACCGAGATATTTCTTATTTTATTTTAATTTTTTTATTGAACAGTATGTCATGTACAAAAAAACATGACAACACAAATATATAATTACACTATGACAGTAGGATCAGGTGCAAAATTGCATTACAGAAAATAGGAGGGGGGGGGGGGGGGGGGGGCAGGGTTTACTTTTCACGTCATATTCTTCCTTTGTAGCAAAACGGTTTTTTTTCTGCATTTTTTCTTTTCATCATTTTAGGGCATAAGAAAGATACTCATTGTAAAATACACAGAACTTAGGTTTCACTTTCAGGTATATTATATATAAAATTTAACAGCAACAGAGATGTTCAGTGAGTTTTATCATTTGTCATCAGTTATGATGATTTCAAATTGACAAAAGTTGCTGTTGCAGTTTGATTTATATAAACAAAGACAATATTCAGGCCTGTGATTCGATTATCACCAACACCAAAGCAACACTTAAAGTTCCCATGAAACTAAAATTATTTATTTTTTTGTCTTAGTCTTACTGTTATCTATAATCTAAATGACAATGACAAAATTTACATTTTGAAGATATAAGCGCAAAACCTACAGTCACTCACTTCCACAAATTTGGATCAATTATTTTGATGACATCACTCTGCACTTCAGCTTCTCATCAGATTTTCTGTCCAATCAAATGCTCTCTAGAATCTTAAGCTCCGCCCCCACACTATAAATAGATGCTGAAATCAGTCACTTGTTCACACATTTACTATTGTCTACATGGTGAATGGCACATAGTGCACTACATAGGGGATAGGGAGCGATTCAGACAGTGTAAATATGCTTTTCATTGGAGAGAATGAAGTGGGACTTTAAGCTTCAACATGATACACACACACACACACACACACACACACAGAGAGAGAGAGAGAGAGAGAGAGAGACTTATGTGACACCCAGTATTGTAAAGCTCAGATTTGTTTTGTGCATTTTCCCAAAATTATTGATGTCATTGTGTTTCTGTGAATTCATGAAAAGAAAGCTCTATTTTTATCCCGACCCATACATCCCACAACACAATACTGTTCTCAGTATTCTTCAAAACAACCCTAAAAATACTGGCACAGAAAACATAAACCAGCCATTGAGTTGTACACACGTTTACAGTGATAAACTACAGCAATTGTGTTGTTATCTGATGGGCTGGACACTAGCAACCCACACAAGTGTGCACTTACACACTTCAAGCCTTTATAGGGTGTGAATTACACACAACATGACTATACTGTATAGCCTACATTACCATTTGCAAATGTCTGTCAATTAAACAAGATGTACTGTACAAATTCATTAATTCATGATACCTAATTTAGAATACAATCTGTAATACAACATGCCATACATAATTGTATTTTAATATTAAAAAATGAATTTTTGTATGCAGAAATTGACATGTAGGCTACATAAACATTGTTCAGTCTGTTAACTTTGGTGTGATGTTCACGTATGCAAGATTACTGCAGTGACCGATACACTGAATACACAGAAATCATTTAGTTATTGCATAGACTACTCTAGAATATCATATACTGACCCAACTAATCTTATATTAACTCTTCGTCTGGCTCATGGTGTCTTTACTGGTGATTGAAATCTCTGTTTTCATTTTTGTTCAATGGAGTATTTGAGTTATTACACTTTATTTAATATGATGTAAAGCTCTTTATGTCAGTTTCACTAAATGTGTTTGTCGTTTTCATTATTTTGTAAAGCACTTTGATCATAGCGGCTATAAATGGGCAATATAAATAAAGTTTAATATTATTAATATCCTCACTTTAGTTCATGTCCCCCATCAATGGAAAACCAGACAATTCTCACATTCACCTAAAGGTGGCGCTGTTGTTTTTCATTCTATCATGACAAAAACATGAATCTCAAACTTATTTGCTTGCCTTTCTCAACATAATGACCTGAAAATCTGAAAGTGATCAAAGTGTTGCTCACCTGTGTGTGCTCATTAGAGTACTTGTGTCATTAACAGACACATAAAAAACATAATTAAATTAAACACTGGAGGTTGTGACTAAACAAACTAGGAATTCTTTCTCATTGCCAGATGGAACAGCCCAGAATTAGTGTGTCCCAAATCATGCAGGCTACATTAAAAATAGTATGATAAAGTCAACGTGTCTGGCTGATTTGCGGTCTGGAAGATTATCAATAATAATACAAATAAAAGTAATAAAGTACTATTACCCACAAGCCCTTGTGCAAAGGAACTGGAGTTGGTCGACACTGTTCTCTCTTGACTTGAATTCTGTTCTAACACATTTGTGCAAACTCAATCAATATGCATCAATGCACTGTAAAAAAGAAAAGAAAAAAAAGTTGCTGCATTTTTAAGTACACTCAATTTGGATGTTTAAGTCAGTTCAACTTAAATTTCATTAAACTGACTTAAATAAATAAAGTCGAATCTTGTAAAACTTATAAAAAAAAGTTGAAAATTGCTAAACTTATTTTGAAGTTTAAGCAATGTAAAAACATATGTTGTCAATTTATTGTTCATATATTTGTCACATATTAAGACATTATTTAGTATTATTGATATACTGTTTCCCATCACTGCTGCTAACTACACAGCCTACTAGTGTATTAGTATTTATATTAGTATATATTTATATTATTAGTATTTATATTAGTACACTAATATGGAAGCCCATTTCTGCCCTATAAGAAAAAAAACACATAATTATGACATTAAAAGTCGAAATTATGACATACTAAGCTGAAATTATGACATAAAAAGTCATAATTATGACATTAAAGACGAAATTATGACTCAAAAACTAGAGATTATGACTCAAAAACTAGAGATTATGACTCAAATAACAAGAATTCATAATTATGACACAGAAAGTATGTATTTTAGTATGTCATAATTGTGATTTGCCAAAGCATGTTTTTTATGAAATGGGGTTTCATACACTTATTTATCCTGCTGTCAAAAACGTCTAACTAAGACTTATCACCCGTTTAATGTCAGCTTGCCAATAAAATATAGTAGGCTAGCCTATACCTCCGCTAATGAGCATAAATGTAAACATGTTTCTGACACTCGGCTTATAATCTTTCACGCGATCTCCCGCCAAGAGTGTCCCGCCAAGACTGCGCGCGTGTAATTTTATGGGTTAAAAAAGCGCGGCAGAGTTTTAGATCTCACGGAGGGGCGCGCGCGCACCCCCTCCGGTCACCGTAACGGCATGCGTGACTACACATGTTGTGTTTTCACTTTTACAAGGCTTGCGCGTGATTCTGCTTTTATACACTCATTTAAGTACACGGGGTTGTTGTTTTACACATCAAACCCCAGACGCCCCGAGAGCACGAGCGTCGCTGGAGTCTCGCACGCAACCACAACATGCGATGAGGCCACACACACACACTCACACACACACACAGTTCTGGGACAGACCTTCCATCTTATTCTCATGCATTATTATTGATGTCTTATGACTGACCTCTTGTTATTCCAACTATTCAACTGAGAAGAGAGATCTGGGCTGCGTTTCCCGAAACCTTCTTAACAACACCACCTCTTTCTTTCTTAAGTTATATGCTACCTTAAACTGTACCTTATCGTTAATACATGTTTCCCGAAACGTTCGTAGTTAAGTATACCTTCTGTAAGTCATAAGTTCGGAAGGTTGGTCTGGACCACGCTTAGCTTCACCTTATCATTGTTAACAGGAGGCCACCACTGCAACAAAAAACATAATAAACCTGTTCAATTACTCAAGTGTGTTCTTGCACAGAATAAAATTGTAATTACACTGATTGTTGTTAGCTTTTATATTTTATTATATTAACCAAAGGTAGGCCTACATCAGCTGGCAAACCATTAGGCAGTAAAGGCTTAGGAATGATTGCTCAAACTATGGCAGCGATACAGCGAATAGTTGTGCTAAATGAAAGACGCCATCCGTGGAGCCTTCCAAAGGCCAGCGAAAGCTCTGTCAGTTTAGCCCTGTTCGGACGCTAACTGTTTCTCATGGTACTTTAAACATTTACAGGGTTAGTCGGTGATTCAGAATCTAGAATGTTAGTGTTTTTCTCCGGCCGAATCACCTACTGTTTTTTGACGAACACCAAGATCGTGTTGTGATTTAATCGCGTCCGAATCCACATCTCTTAAGTTTACAAGAAGAGATCACTTCAAGTTTAAATCCATTTTGATCACTGTCGAGCACCGTACGTAGGCTACGATGTACACTTTTATTACTGAAATGTTGGTTAGTATTTACAAGAACAATATTTCATCACAGCACCACCTCAGCGAACAAAAAGGAGAAAGAAGAAAGCACGTAAACAGTTGTAATGGGCATCAACATATGATACAATTTTAAAATATGTAGGCTAGGCTATAGTTTGGATTATTTTTTATAATATCCCATTAATCCTAATAAATGCAATTTCCACTATTTCTGAAGTGATTTTTTTATAAAGAACATCGCTTTCAAACATTACGCAGAGAATCAGCCCCTGCTCGAGTGAATAATTGATTCTCGAGCCGTCGATATCAACAAATTATAAGGTATATCTTAAGCAACTTCCTAAGGTATGGTTCGGGGAACACGCTAGAAATGGTATAGTTAAGTTATACCTTAAGAGTCTTCATAGCGCGCTAAGAGAACGTTATCGGGAAACGCAGCCATGATGAGAATCTGACGCTTCCAAGACAAATCCATCAGTGTCAAACACACTTGGGCACATCTCTCATAGACTGCTGTTGTTTTAAACTGAAACAAAAATGCATTGCTTCGCTCCAGAAGGCCGTTATTAACCCCTGGAGTCGTATATGGATCACTTTTATGATGGATGGATGCACTTTTTTGGGCTTCATAATGTCATCCTCCATTCACTCCCATTATAAAGCTTGTAAGAGCCAGGATATTTTTTAATATAGCCTAACTCTGATTGTGTTCGGCTGAAAGAAGAAAGTCATATACAGCTAGGATGGCTAATTATGGGATAGTTTAATTTTTGGGGGTGAATTAACCCTTTACTGCTTTTTTAGATGGTTCAGAGAACATTTAGAGGTAATGAATAAAAAGACAATAATTCAATTCTATCGATGATTTATCGGTAGCGCTTTACAATAAGGTTCATTAGTTAACATTATGTATTAACTAACATGAACCAACAATGAGCAAATCATTTGTTACTGTATTAATCTTGGTTAATGTTAGTTATTAAAAATGCAGCTATTCATTGTTTGTTCATGTTAGTTCACAGTACATTAACTAATGTTAACAAATACAACCTTTGATTTTAATAATGTTTTAGTAGCCTAAATGTTGAAATTAACATCAACTAAGATTAATAAATGCTGTATAAGTGCAGTTCATGTTTAATAAGGTAGTTAACTAATGTCAACTGATGAACCTTATTGTAAAGTGTTACCGTTTTATCTAACATTCAAATAACCAAGAAATGTTTTTTTAACATTTAAAAAACTGGACTTTCTGAAACATTTAGAAGTAATGATTTCATAATTTAACGGGAACGTCAGCAAAACGTTTCTAGAACATATTTTTGTATCCACTTTCACATCTCCTTTAGTGTGACACTATTTATTCATTTGAGAGGATCTATTAGTGAGAACATCTGTCCTTCACACAGTTAAATAAAGTAAAAAATAACAAGCTTTTCTCCCATCAAATCATCAGAAAATGCCGGGATCATCTGCAGAAACATCAGTCCGAGTCTGACGTGTTCGCGATGTTTACCAGATACAGATGTTCACCTTCATGTTTCTGTGAGGAAAACATCAGTCCTGGAACAATAAGATCATAATATCGATATCTGTCTTTCGGCGAAACGACTGTCTAAAGTAAATATTATCACATGAATTACAGCCCATCCTCGCTCATCTGACCATGGAAACCGTAAACTGTTGTTCACCTCTGACACACACACTCTTTGATTCTTGGATTGTGTGCAGGTGTAAAAGATGATGTAATATGAGTTATGAGATATGCAACAATATGATTATGCAAGTTAAAGCATAAAACTATTGAGGACGTATAGATTTTGAAGTCTTTGCCAACGAGTTCTCGGCCAAGCTCTAATGAATCTGTAGTGAGTCTGTCCTGACTGACCGACACACACACACACACACAGCTCAACATGTGTATCAGTAACAGCAGGTCAACATGATCAGATTCTCCTGAGTAAAGCTGTGATCCTCTGTTTCCCGGACAAAAGATCCAGATTTACTGTCGGATAATCAGTCGTGTTTACCAGAGGTGGTGGTGGGGGGGGGGGGGGGGCACAATCTGTGTGGCCGAGAGAGAGAGAGAGAGAGAGAGAGAGAGAGAGAGAGAGAGAGAGAGAGAGAGAGAGAGAGAGAGAGCATGATGATCCACAGACACTCAGCAGATGCAAATTACACCTCCGCATGCGAACTGTGAACAGATGTGAGGAGCAATTAGAGGTGCGCACACACACACACACACACACACGCGCGCGCGCGCATACACACACACGCACACACACACGCACACACGCGCGCATACACACACACACACGCACGCACACACAAACACACACTCACATTTTGATGGTTAGGGACTTTAAAAGCTAATTTCCCCGGACATCTCTTTTATGCAGAATCTATGTTGATAAACACATTTCCATTCAGTAATAATCGCTCGAGGAGTCGCCGTGTTCCAGTACTT
>CM040827.1:1194033-1234033 GCA_022828995.1 Vimba vimba
TGCCCTACAACGCTGTTTACAGTGGAGGAGGGCAGCTGTTGACCTCGACTGGGGATATCACCGGACGGTGGAAGGAATACTTCGAGGATCTCCTCAATCCCGCCGTCACGTCTTCCATTGAGGAAGCAGAGGCTGAGGGCTTGGAGGCGGACCTGTCCATCACCCAAGCTGAAGTCACCGAGGTAGTCAAGAAACTCCTCGGTGGCAAGGCACCGGGGGTGGATGAGATCCGCCCTGAGTACCTCAAGTCTCTGGATGTTGTGGGGCTGTCTTGGCTGACACGCCTCTGCAGCATCGCGTGGCGGTCGGGGACAGTGCCCTTGGATTGGCAGACCGGGGTGGTGGTCCCTCTTTTCAAGAAGGGGGACCGGAGGGTGTGCTCCAACTATAGGGGGATCACACTTCTCAGCCTCCCTGGGAAAGTCTATGCCAGGGTACTGGAGAGGAGAATCCGGGCCGATAGTAGAACCTCGGATTCAGGAGGAACAGTGTGGTTTTCGTCCCGGTCGTGGGAACACTGGACCAGCTCTATACCCTCTACAGGGTGCTTGGAGGGCTCATGGGAGTTTGCCCAACCAATCCACATGTGTTTTGTGGATTTGGAGAAGGCATTCGACTGTGTCCCTCGCGGCGGCCTGTGGAGGGTGCTCTGGGAGTATGGGGTCCGGGGCCCTTTGCTAAGGGCTATCCGGTCCCTGTACGACCGGAGTAGGAGCTTGGTTCATATTGCCAGCAGTAAGTCAGACTTGTTCCCGGTGCGTGTTGGACTCCGGCAGGGCTGCCCTTTGTCGCCGGTTCTGTTCATAATTTTTATGGACAGAATTTCTAGGCGCAGCCAGGGGCCGGAGGGGGTCAGGTTTGGGGACCACACGATTTCATCTCTGCTCTTTGCGGATGATGTGGTCGTGTTCAAACAGGACCTCCAGCATGCACTGGGACGGTTTGCAGCCGAGTGTGAAGCGGCTGGGATGAGAATCAGCACCTCCAAATCCGAGGCCATGGTCCTCAGTTGGAAAAGGGTGGCTTGCCCACTTCAGGTTGGTGGAGAGCTCCTGCCTCAAGTGGAGGAGTTCAAGTATCTCGGGGTCTTGTTCACGAGTGAGGGAAGGATGGACCAGGAGATTGACAGGCGGATCGGTGCAGCTTCTGCAGTAATGCGGTCGCTGTACCGGTCTGTCGTGGTGAAGAAGGAGCTGAGCCGCAAGGCGAAGCTCTTGATTTACCGGTCAATCTACGTTCCTACTCTCACCTATGGTCATGAGCTTTGGGTCATGACCGAAAGGACAAGATCCCGGATACAAGCGGCCGAAATGAGCTTTCTCCGCAGGGTGGCTGGGCGATCCCTTAGAGATAGGGTGAGAAGCTCGGTCACTCGGGAGGAGCTCAGAGTAGAGCCGCTGCTCCTCCACATTGAGAGGGGTCAGTTGAGGTGGCTCGGGCATCTTTTCCGGATGCCTCCTGGACGCCTTCCTGGGAAGGTGTTCCGGGCATGTCCCACCGGGAGGAGACCCCGGGGAAGACCTAGGACACGCTGGAGAGACTATGTCTCCCGGCTGGCCTGGGAACGCCTCGGTGTCCCCCCGGAAGAGCTGGAGGAAGTGTCGAGGGAGAGGGAAGTCTGGGCATCCTGCTTAGACTGCTGCCCCCGCGACCCGGCCCCGGATAAGCGGTAGAAGATGGATGGATGGATGGAGAATTTGGTTTAGAGAATGGGGTTTAGTGTTTTATCAATTCAGAAAAACTGTAACTACCATAACAAGAAACTCTGATTTATGAATTAGTACGTAATATCGCTCAGGTGAATGTGGAAGTTCAGTATTAGATAATCAATAACTACTGTTTTTCATTCCTCCCAATGAACTATACAGGTTCATAATTAATATTAATAGTGCATAATTTATAATCAAAGGTACGGTAACACACTAGTAATGACTCAAGTATTACTACTAAGATTTTTGTAAGATTTTAAATAATAATTTGGTAACACTTCATGAAACTTATCATGTTTTTCACTTTAGAATACTGATCCAAATTATTAATAGAAGGATGTGCTAACACTTGATTCATTACTAATGGGTTACCATTACCATATATTATACATTATGAATTATTCATATTAATTATGAACTTGTATATCTGGGAGGAATGAAAAAAAACAGATTATCTAATAGTGAACTTCCACATTCACCTGAGCGATATTACTTACTAATTCATTAATCAGAGTTTGTTGTTAGTTAATAGTAGTTACTAGAATGTTAATAGTGCGTTACTCAGTTCCTGTGTAGTTACTCATTAATGAAGGAACAGTGTTATAAAGTGTTAATAATCTACTGAACTGCAGTTACAGGCCTTTACATCTGCTCAGGCATAAAGCACATGTATTAAACCACATCTGTATCTCACACACACACACACACACACACACACACACACATGTGCAGCTCCAGCGCAGACCAGTTCAGGGTAGTGATCTGAAATAAAGCTCACGAGTCAAAGCATTACACCACACAGGAGCCTCTCTCTCACACACACACACACACACACACACACGTGTTTGATGGACACGCCGTCTGGTAGCGATCCGGAGACTTCAGGAAAAACACTGGATCCTCTCAATCCCATCTCTTCTTAAGTTAACCATACTCTAAATATATCAGAAAAATGTTACGTTTTGTTTAGTTTTTTACTTCACCAGAACGGTACGAAACTTGGTAAAGGTTTTGGCACTTGCTGTGTGAACACACAAAATCATGGACGAGATTCAAACATGTTTAATGGGCCTGAAAACAACGGTCAGGCTTGTGTTCCTCGTGATCAATAATGAGCGCATTGGAAATGAACGAGAGACGAGTTTCCTCTAGTGGAAGCGTTCGGTACTGCAGCCGAACACACTCTCACTGAAGCTCATATGTTGAGATGTCAGACTCACATTTGGAACACAACAGGTTTAGATTTATGGCTTTGATTTTCTCACAGTTTTAGAGTAAAATGTGTTTTGGAAAATATATATTTTGTATAAAAATTGAAAATAGTATTTTTGTACAAATTTCTAACCCTAACCCTAACCCTAACAACAAAGAAAATTCTGTAACTTTTTAAAGTTCACTTTTTTATACTTATAAAAATGCAGAAAGTTTTCTGTGATGGGTAGGGTTAGTGTGTGTGTGTGTGTGTGTGTGTGTGTGTCTGTAATGGGTAGGGTTAGTGTGTGTGTGTGTGTGTGTGTGTGTGTGTGTGTGTGTGTGTGTGTGTCTGTGATGGGTAGGGTTAGTGTGTGCGTGTGTGTCTGTGATGGGTAGGGTTAGTGTCTGTGTGTGTGTGTGTGTGTGTGTGTGATGGGTAGGTTTAGGGGTAGGGTTAGTGTAAGGAGATAGAATATACAGTTTGTACAGTATAAAAACCATTAAGTCTATGGAAAGTCCCCACAAAGATAGTGAACCAGACATGTGTGTGTGTGTGTGTGTGTGAGAGAGTGTGTTTTGACCTGGCCGGCAGTGACTCTCTCTCTCTCTCTCCTCTCTCTCTCTCTCTCTCTCTCTCTCTCTCTCTCTCTCTCTCTCTCTCTCTCTCTCTCTCTCTCCCTCTCTCTCTCTCGCTCTCTCTCTCTCCCTCTCTCTCTCTCCCTCTCTCTCTCTCGCTCTCTCTCTCCCTCTCTCTCTCCCTCTCTCTCTCTCGCTCTCTCTCCCTCTCTCTCTCTCCCTCTCTCTCTCTCGCTCTCTCTCTCTCTCTCCCTCTCTCTCTCTCCCTCTCTCTCTCTCGCTCTCTCTCTCTCTCTCTGCACTACAGACTCTGGAATTAAACACTGAATGTGTGAGCTCATTCTTTGCATTAATACTGCACTGTAAGAGAGTAAGAGCACTTTGAAATCTCACACAACAGCGTGACTCAAAGAACAAAATTTGTCTGTCTGAAAGCGTCTGCAGTCGACTGAATTGTTCTGATGTGAATCGTCCTCAGTGAGCTTCAGTTCAGCGCATCATGAACACAGTTCAAGAGTTCAGATTTACTCAAACGGAAATGTTTCTAAACGTCATGTAAAGGTCAGAGCGCAAGCAGACGCACAAGAAGCTTTCTGAGCGCAATGCATTTTCAAAAACACCCAGAAACATGCAGCCCACCACTAGCAAACTAGCACACACACACACACACACACACACACACACACACACACACACATACACACCACACACACGCAAACACACCACACACTATCTCTCTGCATGTAATGAAACGCGTGCAGTGAGACTGAGGGTGAGAGACCACACACACACACACACACGCACACAAACACACACGTAAACACACACACACACGCGTAAACACACACACTGCAAACACACACACACTATCTCTCTGCATGTAATGAAACGCGTGCAGTGAGACTGAGGGTGAGAGAACACACACACACACACAAACACACACGTAAACACACACACACACGCGTAAACACACACGCAAACACACACACACACACTATCTCTCTGCATGTAATGAACGCGTGCAGTGTGACTGAGGGTGAGAGACACACACACACACACACTCTCTCTCTGCATATAATGAAATGCGTGCATTGAGACTGAGGGTGAGACACACACACACACACACACACACACACACACACACACACACAAACACACTCATCACCTGTAAGCGAATCTGAAGCTTTGCTCATTCAGAATCTGTTGATCATCTTCAGAGCTAAACTCTTCAACCTGTGTGTGTGTGTGTGTGTGTGTGTGTGTGTGTGTGTGTGTGTGTGTGTGTGTGTGTGTGTGTGTTTGTGTGTGTGTGTGTGTGTGTGTGTGTGCAGCTTTATAAATCTCATGCTGTCATTGAACTCCACACACTGATTAAAGGGCAGAGGAGCATTTCTCAGATGAAGAATGAAGCTTCATGATGTCATGTAACTTTACTACCATCTGCCACATCAAGACACACACACACACACACACACACACACACACACACACACACACACACACAGATAAAGCTTGTTTGTTTTGAAGGTACAGCTCAAACACGAGTTATTGTGGGAATTCAGTTCAGCCCAAATTAACTAATTATTCAAATCAGCCGTGAAGAAAACAATACAATCATATATTCTCGACACAGGGATGTAAACACATCACAACACAAACATTTTTTATCTATATTGTTTTAAACTCTCTATACTTCAGTTGTCTGAGGCACATTCAGTACGACTGAGGCGTAATCTGATGATCATCAACAGCCAATAACTTTTGTAGGATGATTTTCTTTGCACTAAGATTGTGGATGAAGATTCAAACCAACGACTCGAACTCTGAAGATATGAGAAATCATAAGATAAAAATGATATATCTAATGTCTGTCTGTCTGAGGTTGTACCTTCATTTCGAAGCACGCGTTCGGTCTTCCTGTTTCTGGAGTCTGGAGCTTCACAGAGTTCATCACTTGAGACACACTGAGTCATAAGCAGAAGACAGAGACAAATCTGAGCAGTTGGTGGCGCTAGAGAGTGAGTTCATCAGACGCCAAACGTCTTAGCATGCGATTCTCCGGGCCGCCACCGGCTCTCAGTCTGATGAGGAGGATGATGATGAGGAGGATGATGATGATGATGATGTCACAGTAGGAGCGACACACCTTCAGCCCTCAAACTCTAACAAACACAAACAATCACAATACATCATCATCAACATCATCAGTGCCTGAGCAGACACACACACATGAAACATGTAATGAGCTGATAATGTTCTTCACCTTAAAGGGATAGTTCACCCAAAAATGAGAATCAGCCCATGATTTACTCTCCCTCAAATCATCCTAGTGTATATGACATTCTTCTTTCAGACGAACACACTCAGTAACATTTAAAAAATACTTTTAATACTTTCATGGATAGATGCACTTTTATGATGGACAGATGCACTTTTATGATGGATGGATGCACTTTTATGATGGACAGATGCACTTTTATGATGGACAGATGCACTTTATGATGATAGATGCACTTTTATGATGGACAGATGCACTTTTATGATGGACAGATGCACTTTTATGATGGACAGATGCACTTTTATGATGGATAGATGCACTTTTATGATGGATGGATGCACTTTTATGATGGATAGATGCACTTTTATGATGGACAGATGCACTTGTATCATGGATAAATGCACTTTTATGATGGATAGATGCACTTTTATGATGGACGGACAGATGCACTTTTATGATGACGGACAGATGCACTTTTATGATGGATAGATGCACTTTTATGATGGATAGATGCACTTTTATGATGGATAGATGCACTTTTATGATGGACGGACAGATGCACTTTTATGATGGATGGATGGATGCACTTTTATGATGGACGGACAGATGCACTTTTATGATGGATGGATGCACTTTTATGATGGATAGATGCACTTGTATCATGGATAAATGCACTTTTATGATGGATGGATGCACTTTTATGATGGATGGATGCACTTTTATGATGGATGGATGCACTTGTATCATGGATAAATGCACTTTTATGATGGATAGATGCACTTTTATGATGATGGATGCACTTTTATGATGGATGGATGCACTTGTCTTGTATCATGGATAAATGCACTTTTATGATGGACAGATGCACTTTTATCATGGATGGATGCACTTTTATGATGGACAGATGCACTTTTATGATGGATAGATGCACTTTATGATGGATGGATGGAATGCACTTTTATGATGGATAGATGCACTTTTATGATGGACAGATGCACTTTTATCATGGATGGATGCACTTTTATGATGGACAGATGCACTTTTATCATGGATAGATGCACTTTTATGATGGATGGATGCACTTTTATGATGGATGGATGGATGCACTTTTATGATGGATAGATGCACTTTTATGATGGATTGATGCACTTTTATGATGGACAGATGCACTTTTATGATGTATAGATGCACTTTTATGATGGATGGATGCACTTTTATGATGGATGGATGGATGCACTTTTATGATGGATAGATGCACTTTTATGATGGATGGATGCACTTTTATGATGGACAGATGCACTTTTATCATGGATGGATGCACTTTTATGATGGATGGATGCACTTTTATGATGGATAGATGCACTTTTATGATGGACAGATGCACTTTTATGATGGACAGATGCACTTGTATCATGGATAAATGCACTTTTATGATGGATGGATGCACTTTTATGATGGATGGATGCACTTTTATGATGGATAGATGCACTTTTATGATGGACAGATGCACTTGTATCATGGATAAATGCACTTTTATGATGGATGGATGCACTTTTATGATGGATAGATGCACTTTTATGATGGATAGATGCACTTTTATGATGGATGAATGCACTTTTATAATGGACAGATGCACTTTTATGATGGACAGATGCACCTATATGATGGATAGATGCACTTTATGATGGATGGATGGATGCACTTTTATGATGGATAGATGCACTTTAATGATGGATGGATGCACTTTTATGATGGACAGATGCACTTTTATCATGGGTGGATGCACTTTTATGATGGATGGATGGATGCACTTTTATGATGGATTGATACACTTTTATGATGGATAGATGCACTTTTATGATGGATGGATGCACTTTTATGATGGATGGATGCACTTTTATGATGGACAGATGCACTTTTATGATGGATGGATGCACTTTTATGATGGATAGATGCACTTTTATGATGGACGGACAGATGCACTTTTATGATGGATAGATGCACTTTTATGATGGATGGATGGATGCACTTTTATGATGGATAGATGCACTTTTATGATGGATGGATGCACTTTTATGATGGACAGATGCACTTTTATCATGGATGGATGCACTTTTATGATGGATGGATGCACTTTTATGATGGATAGATGCACTTTTATGATGGACAGATGCACTTTTATGATGACAGATGCACTTTTATGATGGACAGATGCACTTGTATCATGGATAAATGCACTTTTATGATGGATGGATGCACTTTTATGATGGATGGATGCACTTTTATGATGGATAGATGCACTTTTATGATGGACAGATGCACTTGTATCATGGATAAATGCACTTTTATGATGGATGGATGCACTTTTATGATGGATGGATGCACTTTTATGATGGATAGATGCACTTTTATGATGGATAGATGCACTTTTATGATGGATGGATGCACTTTTATGATGGACAGATGCACTTTTATGATGGATGGATGCACTTTTATGATGGATGGATGCACTTGTATCATGGATAAATACACTTTTATGATGGACAGATGCACTTTTATGATGGACAGATGCACTTTTATCATGGATGGATGCACTTTTATGATGGATAGATGCACTTTTATGATGGATGGATGCACTTTTATGATGGACAGATGCACTTTTATGATGGACAGATGCACTTTTATGATGGATGGATGCACTTTTATGATGGATAGATGCACTTTTATGATGGACAGATGCACTTGTATCATGGATGGATACACTTTTATGATGATAGATGCACTTTTATGATGGATGGATGCACTTTTATGATGGATGGATGCACTTTTATGATGGATGGATGCACTTGTATCATGGATAAATGCACTTTTATGATGGATAGATGCACTTTTATGATGGATGGATGCACTTTTATGATGGATGGATGCACTTTTATCATGGATGGATGCACTTTTATAATGGACAGATGCACTTGTATCATGGATAAATGCACTTTTATGATGGATAGATGCACTTTTATGATGGATGGATACACTTGTATCATGGATAAATGCACTTTTATGATGGACAGATGCACTTTTATGGACTTCAAAACATAAACCGGCCATTCACTGCCATTATAAAGATTGGAAGAGCCGGAACATTTTTTAATATGATTGTATTCGTCTGAAAGAAGAATGGCATATACACATAAATCATGGACTAATTTTCATTTTTGGTTGAACTATCCCTTTAACTGCACAGTGTGTTTCTCTCCTCTGTCCATCCAAGACTTGAGCAACACAACCAAAGCTATTTAAAGAACATCCCACCATTAACAGCCATGATCCCGTGAGCTCACCAATTAACAGGGAATGTAGAAAGCAGTGGATTAACCCGAACTCAGAATAGCCTGACCTTAAACCCGGAGAGCAGGTGAGAGACCAACGCCACGAAGCACAGACAAAACAAGCTCACACTTTTTCAGTTCTCATGTTTATTGATATTATATGGCAAAGTTATTCTCCATAAGCCCAGAGTAAACAGACGGGAATGGGACTGCATGTTCGTTTGGGTTTAAGAGCCGTTTCAGGTGCAATTAAAACAGCAGGAGCTGCAGATCTGTCTGAGAGAGTCGTCTAAAGTTCACAGACAACATCAGCTCTCTCTCTCTCACCTCAACAGCTTTGATGTGTCACTCGCTCTATCATTTCAGCCATAAACTCAAATGACTGCTGGGACTGTAAACGTAGTGAGCGGGAAACTTTACAGTCCAGTGTAATTAAACAGCAGGGAATAAACAACACTAAATGCTCATTTTGCATTTGCTTAATGGGAATTACAATGATAACTGACCATATAATCATGCATAATTAGGACAGGAAAGTTTCTTCCTGTAAAGATGCGGATTTAATTGACGACATCCGATTAAACTCTACAGTATTCAAAAGTCACTTCCCAGCAAACAGGGAATGTTCTCGGAATGTTACAAACACATTATTCCAGTAATGATAACAGAATGTTCGTTCAAAGTTATCTGGGCTTTAGTAACGTTCTCAACAAGTGTTACTACTTATTTAGAATGTTCAAAAGTAACATTCCCTTGATGTTTGCGAAAGGATAAAATGGAATGTTCCCTTAACATTAGTATAACAAAGAAAAATAATTTCTGAAACATTAAAAAACTGGACATACAAATAATGGGAATTTTAGCAAAACAAAAATATTTTTGTTAGTTGGGAACATGAACTCATCCTCAAAAAACAATAATACGACCCAGATTTGTGAAAAAATAATAAAAAAAATCTACATTTGCATATATCTTGGACAGCCTAACCCTGCTGTAATAAAGTGTGTGGAGGACCTTGAACTAAATTAAACCTATACGAGTACAGGAGGTTTCCTCTGATATATCAACAGCCAAATCCATTGTCCATTCTGCACGGATTTTGTCTAGATTAATATTTGTTTATTGACATTAAAGTGTTATATTAGAAATTACTCCCTTCAAATGTAATGGAATGTTTAGAATTTTGTCCAATCCTGTAGTGGGAGGAATGGATGGATATGATAAACCATTTTGATGTTGAAATGTAGCAGAATCACGTCTGACCGTCTTCCTGTCCAGAAACACTAACAGCTTTAGATCACGTGCTCCTGTAAAACTTCACTTTAAGGTGAAGGGAAATACAAGGCTTGCAAATGACCGTGAGCTTTGAGATCAGCCGGTTTACGAGCGATCGTTTGTGAAATGAAAGAGCAAGCGTGCGCATCCAGAGGTCCTGTCTCCCTCGGGCTCGAAACGCTGGGAACGTTTGATGTGCCGAGACCCGCGGAGGCCAGGTGTGTAAAACTGTAAATTTGCCTGCTAAATACAAACAGGAAAAGTGAAAGAGTGCTTGACCTTCTGCAGAGACGAGCCCTTCACGCAGTAAACGGCCCTCTGTTTATCCTCCTCAATTGTGGCCCGCCTCGTTAGATTTATTACCCTCGTACATTCACTATCAGCCTTTGAATTCAACTCATGCTTTGATGTTTGTCTGTAACACACCAAACAAATGACAGACGAGACCCTTCAGATCACATATATGAGAATGTCATAATCATTTGTTAACAAACAAGTATTCATTACTTCAATGAGCTCATTGTTCCTGCATTAAATTATTACATTGTTTAAAATACTTTTTTAGCTAACTGTGATTTTGTATATGTACATTTCTGAAATGCATTTCCTCTGATAACAGATCACTCTAAATTGTAATGTGAACTTGTGTATTTTCTGTAAAGCTGCTTTGAAATGATAAGCGCTATACAAATAAATGTGAATTGAATTGAACTACGGGATCTTGAGAAAAGCCTATGTGTCACGGCATGTGATTCTTCATAAATGTCGACGAGATCTCGCAGGATTCTTCCCACATACCTCAGATAGAGAGAGAGAGAGAGAGAGAGAGAGAGAGAGAGAGACAGAGAGAGAGAGAGAGAGACACTCGCTCATTTTTACGGCTCTTTCTCACGTCCACCGGAGACCTGGCTAGCAGAAACATACGATTCTCTCTCTCTCTCTCTCTCTCTCTCTCTCTCTCTCTCGTTCTCTCTGTCTCTCGCTCCAGCATCCCACTGACAGCTGAGTGGCTGAGGCGTAATTGCAGAGAAGTGAGGTCAGCATGAGGCTTTTATCAGAGATTGCACAGCGTTCAGGAACACGAGAAGATGCACGGCACAAAACTCCCTCTCTCGGTGCGTCACATTGGAAGTTTCTCTGGAATCGTCGGGACTGAAGCGCGTGTCCCGGAGGCACAAGTAAGTCGATTTATTATTGCGAGACAGCATTATTGCAACATTTTAAACCAATGTATTGTGTCGTAAGTTAGTTTGGCAGAAACTAGACAGAGAGACAGAGACCATGACCACGAAAATACTCTCATTTTAAGTAGAAGTAGAGCAAAACTGAGACATTTAAAGAAGTGATAGAGAAACATTGAGACATTTAAAGAAGTGATAGAGCAACATTGAGACATTTAAAGAAGTGATAGAGAAACACTGAGACATTTAAAGAAGTGATAGAGCAACACTGAGACATTTAAAGAAGTGATAGAGCAACACTGAGACATTTAAAAGTGATAGAGCAACACTGAGACATTTAAAGAAGTGATAGAGCAACATTGAGACATTTAAAGAAGTGATAGAGCAACATTGAGACATTTAAAGTAAAGATAGAGAAACATTGAGACATTTAAAGAAGTGATAGAGCAACATTGAGACATTTAAAGAAGTGATAGAGCAACATTGAGACATTTAAAGAAGTGATAGAGAAACATTGAGACATTTAAAGAAGTGATAGAGAAACATTGAGACATTTAAAGAAGTGATAGAGAAACATTGAGACATTTAAAGTAAAGATAGAGAAACATTGAGACGTTTAAAGAAGTGATAGAGAAACATTGAGACGTTTAAAAGTGATAGAGCAACATCGAGACATTAAAAGTGATAGAGCAACATCGAGACATTAAAAGTGATAGAGCAACATTGAGACATTAAAAGTAGCGATATTGGGACATTTAAAGTGATGACAGACATTTAAAATACGGATAAAGTGATACTGAGACATTTAAAGAAAGGATAGATAGATGTTGAGATTTAAATTAGCAACAAAGCAATATTGAGAAATTTAAAGTAGAAACAGAGTAGGAATAGAGTGATACTGAGACATTTAAATTAGCAAAAGAGCAATGCTGAAACATTTGAATAAGCGATAGGAAGATATTGAGATGATTCAAGTAGGGAATGGTCCAATCCTGAGACATTTAAAGTAGCGATAGAGAAACACTGAAACATTAAAAGTAGCAAGTGAGCAACATTGAGACATTTAAAGTAGCGATCGAGCGAGATTAAGACTCATTTTAAAGACACTGAACATGTAGAATCTGGTTTACATGTGAATGATTATTGAGTGACGAGTGAACTGTGATGAACTGACCTGGAACCAGACAGTGTGTGAAGCATCCGTTTGTTGATTTATATCATCTGACTGTCATTAACAACAGAAACTAACACACTTCTGCCTCCTCCAGCTCTGAGGAGATTCTGATGCTTCAGGAGGAGGTCAGAGTTCACTCCAAAATCTGAGGATTTTACTGGGAAAGGGTCCTAGCGGATCTCACACGGACAACCAGAGTTTTGCCTTCAGTATGTGGATCATGAACCCCTCGAGAAACGCAGTATAATGCGCAAATGGACGCTGCAATGGAAACTGCCTGAGTTGCCGTGTGGACTGTGGTTGCACGTCGTGCTGGTCGTCAGCCGTGTGTGTGTGTGTGTGTGTGTGTGTGATGGCGACAGGGTCGTTGGGCAGGCATCTGTGACTGACTGTTCAAAACACGAACGGCACACCAGGAACTACGACTACATGGAAGGGGGGGACGTCCGAATACGACGCCTCTATAGTCGCACACAGTGGTTTCTGATGATCGACGAGAACGGGAATATCAACGGGACGCAGGATCCCAACAACTGCTACAGTAAGAGCTCATCGATCACTTCTGACATGTGTGTCTGAGGTTGTAGCTTCGTTTCAAAGCACACGTTCAGTCTTCATGTTTCTGGTGTGTGTCAGGAGCTTTACAGAGGATTTATCACTGGAGAGACACTGAGACATTAAAAGTAGCGATAGAGCGAGATTGAGACATTTAAAGTAGCGATAGAGCAAGATTGAGAAATTAAAAGAAGCAATAGTGAGATTGAGACATTTAAAGTAGCGATAGAGCAAGATTGAGAAATTAAAAGAAGCAATAGTGAGATTGAGACATTTAAAGTAGCGATAGTGCAAGATTGAGACATTAAAAGTAACAACAGAGCGACACTAATTCATTAAAAGTAGCGATAGAGCGACATTGAGACATTAAAAGTAACGATAGAGCGACACTAATTCATTAAAAGTAGCGATAAAGCGACATTGAGACATTTAAAGTAGCGATAGAGCAAGATTGAGAAATTAAAAGAAGCAATAGTGAGATTGAGACATTTAAAGTAGTGATAGAGCAAGATTGAGAAATTAAAAGAAGCAATAGAGCAACATTAATTCATTAAAAGTAGCGATAGAGCGACATTGAGACATTAAAAGTAACGATAGAGCGACATTGAGACATTAAATGTAGCGATAGTGAGATTGAGACATTTAAAGTAACGATAGAGCGAGATTGAGATATTTAAAGTAACGATAGAGGAAGATTGAGACATTAAAAGAAGCAATAGTGAGATTGAGACATTTAAAGTAGCGATAGTGCAAGATTGAGACATTAAAAGTAACAATAGAGCGACACTAATTCATTAAAAGTAGCGATAGAGCGCCATTGAGACATTAAAAGTAGCGATAGTGCAAGATTGAGACATTAAAAGTAACAATAGAGCGACACTAATTCATTTAAAGTAGCGATAAAGCGACATTGAGACATTTAAAGTAGCGATAGAGCAAGATTGAGAAATTAAAAGAAGCAATAGTGAGATTGAGACATTAAAAGTAACGATAGAGCGAGATTGATACTTTTAAAAGTTACAATAGAGCAACATTGAGACATTTAAAGTTACAATAGAGCGAGATTGAGACATTTAAAGTAGCGATAGAGCGAGATTGAGATATTTAAAGTAACGATAGAGGAAGATTGAGACATTAAAAGTAGCGACAGAGTGAGATTGAGACATTAAAAGTAACGATAGAGCGACACTAATTCATTAAAAGTAGCGATAGAGCGACATTGAGACATTAAAAGTAACGATAGAGTGAGATTGAGACATTAAATGTAACGATTGAGCGACATTGAGACATTAAATGTAGCGATAGTGAGATTGAGACATTTAAAGTAACGATAGAGCGAGATTGAGATATTTAAAGTAACGATAGAGGAAGATTGAGACATTAAAAGTAGCGATAGATCGACATTGAGACATTAAAAGTAACAATAGAGCAAGATTGATACTTTTAAAAGTTACAATAGAGCAACATTGAGACATTTAAAGTTACGATAGAGCGAGATTGAGATATTTAAAGTAACGATAGAGGAAGATTGAGACATTAAAAGTAGCGACAGAGTGAGATTGAGACATTAAAAGTAACGATAGAGCGAGATTGAGACATTCAAAGTAACGATAGAGCGAGATTGAGACATTTAAAGTAACGATAGAGCAAGATTGAGACATTTAAAGTAACGATAGAGCGAGATTGAGACATTCAAAGTAACGATAGAGCGAGATTGAGACATTCAAAGTAACGATAGAGCGAGATTGAGACATTCAAAGTAACGATAGAGCGAGATTGAGACATTCAAAGTAACGATAGAGCGAGATTGAGACATTCAAAGTAACGATAGAGCGAGATTGAGACATTCAAAGTAACGATAGAGCAAGATTGAGACATTTAAAGTAACGATAGAGCGAGATTGAGACATTCAAAGTAACGATAGAGTGAGATTGAGACATTCAAAGTAACGATAGAGCAAGATTGAGACATTTAAAGTTACGATAGAGCGAGATTGAGATATTTAAAGTAACGATAGAGGAAGATTGAGACATTAAAAGTAGCGACAGAGCGAGATTGAGACATTCAAAGTAACGACAGAGCGAGATTGAGACATTCAAAGTAACGATAGAGCGAGACTGATACTTTTAAAAGTTACAATAGAGCAACATTGAGACATTTAAAGTTACAATAGAGCGAGATTGAGACATTTAAAGTAGCGATAGAGCGAGATTGAGACATTAAAAGTAACGATAGAGCGAGATTGAGACATTCAAAGTAATTATAGAGCGAGATTGAGACATTTAAAGTAACGATAGAGGAAGATTGAGACATTAAAAGTAGCGACAGAGTGAGATTGAGACATTTAAAGTAACGATAGAGCGAGATTGAGACATTCAAAGTAATGATAGAGCGAGATTGAGACATTTAAAGTAACGATAGAGCAAGATTGAGACATTTACGGTAACGATAGAGCAAGATTGAGACATTTAAAGTAATGATAGAGCGAGATTGAGACATTTAAAGTAATGATAGAGCGAGATTGAGACATTTAAAGTAGCGACAGAGCGAGATTGAGACATTTAAAGTAACGATAGAGCGAGATTGATACTTTTAAAAGTTACAATAGAGCAACATTGAGACATTTAAAGTTACAATAGAGCGAGATTGAGACATTTAAAGTAGCGATAGAGCGAGATTGAGATATTTAAAGTAACGATAGAGGAAGATTGAGACATTAAAAGTAGCGACAGAGTGAGATTGAGACATTAAAAGTAACGATAGAGCGAGATTGAGACATTCAAAGTAATGATAGAGCAAGATTGAGACATTTAAAGTAACGACAGAGCAAGATTGAGACATTCAAAGTAACGACAGAGCAAGATTGAGACATTTAAAGTAACGATAGAGCGAGATTGAGACATTTAAAGTAACGATAGAGCAAGATTGAGACATTCAAAGTAACGACAGAGCAAGATTGAGACATTCAAAGTAACGATAGAGCGAGATTGAGACATTTAAAGTAACGATAGAGCGAGATTGAGACATTTAAAGTAACGATAGAGCAAGATTGAGACATTTAAAGTAACGATAGAGCGAGATTGAGACATTCAAAGTAATGATAGAGCAAGATTGAGACATTTAAAGTAACGACAGAGCAAGATTGAGACATTCAAAGTAACGACAGAGCAAGATTGAGACATTTAAAGTAACGATAGAGCAAGATTGAGACATTTAAAGTAACGATAGAGCGAGATTGAGACATTTAAAGTAACGATAGAGCGAGATTGAGACATTTCAAGTAACGATAGAGCGAGATTTAGACATTTAAAGTAACGACAGAGTGAGATTGAGACATTTAAAGTAGCGATAGAGCAAGATTGATACTTTTAAAAGTTACAATAGAGCAACATTGAGACATTAAAAGTAACAATAGAGCGACACTAATTCATTAAAAGTAGCGATAGCAACAGTTCCAACTGAATGTAAATTAACTATTGATTTTTTAAGTGTTTTAGAATCTAACAGTGTTTATGAAACATTATTAGATTATACAATAATAGGTTTACGTCTATCCTTGCATTATATTAGTATAAAGTGTTCCGCAGTGAATCTGAAGGAAGCGCTCGGCTCAGATTGCAGTGGATTATTCTCCAGTCGCGTGGCAGAGTGACGAGCGAGTGACAGGCGTAAAGAGAAACAGGTGCACGTATTTATAGCTCGTTTCCCTTCGTTACAGGGCTCAGTGCTCAGACGTGGAGAGTCAGTGTGTCAGAACACAACAGGTCACTGACAAAGATTTCAAGGGAGCGTCAAAACAAAATGAGAGTTACACTTTATTTTAAGGTGTCATTGTTACAGTGTAATTATATATGTAAGTACTGAGTAATATTAAGCAACTTCATGTACTTAAAGGGTTAAGGTATTATGCATAAATTACTGTATTACTATGGTAAGTACATGTAACATATGTAAGCCGGACACTATCAAATAAGATGCAACCAAAAATTGTGAAGTCAGAACCAGGACTCAAACTTGAGGCTTATGTTATGACGGTCGATATTAAAATTAATTATTCTGTTTACACCAAACTGGCTTGAACCTGATGTTATACATTCATAACATCAGCTTCAAGCATGTTTGGTTATTAGTTATTTTGTTTGTGTATGAGAAGAAAGTTGGCGTGACACCATGCATCTTTGCTCCAGAGGGAGAGCGATTACGTCAGCTGGCGATGAAAAGAAGAAAAATTGATACAGCCAGATGTGGCCGACAACTGCACGCACAGCAACACACACACTGCTTGCACACACTGCTTGCACACACTGCAAGACATGAGTGAGGGAAGGAGAGAAAAAGAGGGAGAGAAAAGCAGACGCGTTTTGAGGTTGTCAGAGTTGTGTCGTGACAGCAGCTTATTATACCATTACAGCTCTCACATGTAAACCACACAACTTGTCCTTACACAACACACACACACACACAGAGAGCTTACGACGACAAGAGTAGTGTCCGTTTCTGATTTAAACACGAGCGTAACAAACAGGCCCTTCAGCTGTGAAATATCTGATGTGGAGCGCAACTGGAGCGTTTTAACTCACTGTTGATCGAATCATCTGATCCTGATATTCCAGTTACGATCTTAAAGAAAGAAATGAAACTGCTTCCTTCATAGAAATGAATAAGTGTGTCATTAAACAGAAAAATCAAACAAATAAAGTTCATTCTTTGTGTGGGAATCAACCTTCCACTGTCATATTAGGTGGTATTTTAAATCCTAAAAATGACACGCATCACATTTAAACCATCAATTAAATGAATAACATTAATAAAGCCTAATTACTACAGACTAACTCAAAGAATTAAATGTTATTTAGGTCATTTACTAATCACTCTGGTGCTTTTCAGTCACTTTAGAGCAACAACAAAAAAAAAGGTTTTATTTTTGCACTTCATCTGAATGGTATTTCAGACTTGATGACATTTGCTATGTGAACACACACACAAAAAAAATCTGGACATGATTCGAAAAGGTTAAATGTTCCTTAAAAATAGTCGATCATCACCATATAAATATATAATAATAATTATACTTTGAGGCCCGCTCAAGAGTGGCCAATCACCTCAAATGTCTTTTTTTTATCCACAGTATGATATAATTTTGTTGAATAATATATTTTATTTCATATTTTGCATTTTGAGGGAATGTTAGGGTACTAAGTAATGTCTATCCAATAATTATGATCTATCCCACCCCCCCACCCCCAAACAAACAGCAATGTTAATTGAAAAATAATTACGAAAAATAAAAAAATAAAACTTCTATGGACTTAATAATTGTATTGTATTGTGAAAATTGTGTGTGTGTGTGTGTGTGTGGGGGGGGGGGGGGGGTAGATCATAATTATTGCATAGATATTACTTAGTACCCTTACATTCCCTCAAAATGCAAAATAAATAAAATATTATTCAACTAAAAATATACGGTAACACTTTCCTTAAAGTCCTTCTGTATTATAAAAGTATTTTTAATGCAGTAATTGTGCCTTGTATTATATTATAATGCATTTTAACTTTGGTTATAATTATTTATGAAAAGATATAACGTATTATAAAGTACATTATAAATACCTTTATAATGTATTATACATACAGGCTTTAAGTAAAGTGTTACTAAATAGATTATACCGGGAGAAACTTTGAGGTGTTTGGCCACTTTTGACCGGAACTGTGTGACCCCTAAATTATTTAGTCTATCACTTTTTTTTTCTCAAATTTTTCTAATTATTTTTCCATTAACTCCATCATTGCTGTGTGTCTGATATATAGATTGTACCCGGAAAAAAAAATTCTATGCACTTTATATTTACATTTTTTAAATTTCCCCTAAATGAGGAGCAGCAAAGGGTTAAACAACGTCTTTCCAAGGCAGATTTGGCCCCGAGGAACCTGAAGCCGCTCTTCAAACGCTCAGGCTGATCCGCTGTCTGTGTTTCAGGTGTTCTGGAGATCAGGACGGTTTCTGAGGGAGGCGTGTTGGCCATAAAAGGCCTGAAGAGCCAGTATTATATTTCCATGAACCGAACCGGAATGTTACAGGGCAAAGTAAAACCCATCCGTCCTGCAAACACATCTTTTAATCTGATTCCAGCTAATGCATTCTCATGCTTTTAAGAGTAAATATAGCAACTTTTACAGCGAACTAAGGTCGTGTCGTACCTGTTCTCTCCTTTCCCGAACAGAAAGACTACAACGACAGCTGCAACTTCAAAGAAGTGTTTTTAGAGAACTACTACACCGCGTACGCTTCTGTCAGAAAGACTAAAGATGGAAAAGAGATGTTCATCGCTATGTCGAAAAACGGCCGGCCGCTGAAAGGAAAGAAGACGAGGAGGGAGAGCATCACTTCTCACTTCATCCCTCGAAAGTGCAGGGAAGACGAGAAGAAGCTGGCGTGAAGATGCATGCGAGATTACTGTCAGCGTGAAGTAGGTTTTATCACACTGTAAACCCTAACGCTCAAAATAATCAATTGGTTTGAGTAGAGCCAACTCAAATTATACAAATTAGTTCCATCAAATATTAACTTTTATGAGTATTTAGAGCTTTCTTTTACTTTTGAGTTTACAAAACTGACACATTTTAAGTTACATCTTATGAACTTGTTTATTTTAATTTAGATAAACTTACATTTAACTGAAACTGGGCTGGGATTTCCCAGCATGCTTTACCATGACATTCAAAAGGGAGAGTAAATGCTAAAATTAAGTGTTATATAATGCTTTTTTGTGACGAATTAATGTTAAGTGGGAGATTTAGTAATGTTTAATGTTTTATTATGCTAGTTTAGAAGAGTTTCTGTTATGTTGGGTTTTTTGAGGGGTTGCCATCATGATGACGAGTGGAGAATGAGCTTTGTTTGAGGACAGTGAATGTTAAACTTTTATATTGCTGTACTCATTCAGCAAGTGCTCTGCTATCATAGCATTGCGTTACCATTAAGCAATGTAGTATTTATTGAATTAGCTGGTTAAAGCTAGCCAAGTTTCCACGACTAAAAATATAAGTTGAGCTTATGTAATAAATTTAAGTTGTGTTAGAATTGCCGTACTCAAATATTTCAAGTTAAGAGCAATTAAAATGTATAAGAATCTGCAAGTTCTGCTTACGTAAACGTTACATTAGTTAACTTAAAAAAATTATTTGTTTTGCCAACTTAATCGGGTTTACAGTGCAATAAAACATTCATGCTTTCTTTCTTTCTTTGCCGAGAAGACGTTGGTGAAACGCCACCAGCACTGGGTTTATATATGAAAATGTTTTGGACTCATGTAAACACCAGCTATAAATACTCATCTGTGTTTTGAGATAAAACTATTTTTATATTTTTTAGAGGGTCTATGTTTCTGTTCACCGCACTTTCATGACCATTAGAGACATTAAGAGTGAAAACATCGAATAAACACTGCAATGCATTTATATGAACGATCAACATTCATCCGGAGGAGTTTTGCTTTTCATTTAGAAACATTCCATTCTTGTATTCATTTCAGTGAGAAAATCAGTTCCTTTATTTAATTTTTGGCAATATTTGCATTCTAAAAAACTTTCACGCGATTGACTCATTCTAAGAAATCACATGTTTGTCTTCACAATATTCCATTACTCATTCATAAACGACTTTCCTTTTCATTACTGATCAGCCTTCATACAGAGACACTTTCATTAGTCCAACACATTAAGCTGAAATGGCTTTGACAAGCGAGTCTGAGTGTATAATTTCCACACAATCCCTCCGTGTTTTAATGTGATTGTGTCCATGTGTCATTGTGTGTTATTTATGATATTTATATATGTGTGTCGGTGGCTCTGAAATAATCAACTGTATTCCGGATCGCTGTGCTGAAAAAAACTTGCACAGAGATCGCAGGAGTTTATTTTTTGCTGCTAGAATACTAAGTGAAATCTGAGGTTTTATATGATTATAGATCAATCTCAATAAAATATGTATGTACCTTTCTATGGCGTGGCGTGATCTGAGACGTTCACCTTCATTGCGCTTCACTGCGTTTATCTTATTCCCTGTCACTCCGGCTGGGAGAAAAATAATCTTAAGAAATTAAGTTACTGAACACTGATCATCATAATGATGATGTCAAACAAACCACCGTGATTGACGGGGACTTTTTTGTTTATTTAACAGTAAAATTCAGTGTTTTTACATAAAAAACACAATAATTATGACATGCTAATTTGAAATTATGACATAAAACAGACACATTTTTTAGATAAAATGTCAAAATTATGACACAAAACTCAATTCCAATGTTTTTCTGATGTTATCTCATAATTTCAACTGTTTAATCTCATATTTATAACTTAGTAATACCATTTCAAATTTTTTTTGTCAAAATTATGATTTAATGTGTCATAATTTTGACTTTGTTATATTTATGACTTATTTTGACTTTTGTCATAATTTCAACTTTTTGTAATTTTTTTTTTTAAATCTCTTTAAATTTTTAAGGTTGTAATTATTATTTACAAAAGCATGATTTTTTTCTTTATGAGGCTGAGATGAGCTTCCATTCCTTCCGGTTACATCTAGCAAAATAATCATTACTCAGCGTTTTCATCTTTCGTATCACGATACACTCTCACTCACACAGTACGATAAATTACATTCTAATCAATACTTAATTGTCATATAGTTTTGCTAAGTAGTGTTGCTCAGTCCTCAGTGTTTGTGTACTTGTTGTTTCTTGTGGATGTATTTTATCTTGATCGATGGAGTCAGAGAAGCTTGAGCGAAACATGATTCCCAGGAGGTGAACGAGAGACACACACAAACACTCACTCACTCACACACACACCCACACACACCCTCCTCTGACCTAAACACAGTTAAAGTAAGGTGAACACTTCTGCCAAGTCACGCAAAGTTGGTTTAAGCGTATAATTTGTAACATGTTCTGAATGTAAACAGACTCTCACGGGCCTAAAAACGACATCACTGATTTATCAAACAAAAGGTTTGCTCGGGATCCATCTGGACCTTTACAATCAGTGTGTTTCATCAGTGTCTGTGAACGAATCTCAGAATTACTTGTCATTCCATGAAAATGTCCTAATCATTTGTCCTGTATCTCTTTGATAAACGTGTCTCGAATTCATCTGGCGTTTGTTTGTTAGTTTGTTGGTCGAAAGCCTTCAGCACACAACATGAGTTCAGCATGTTCGAGTCCAAATAAAATCAAAAGACTGAGCGATTCTGGCAGTGTAAACTGTGGACACGTCGATTGAGTTTTATCAAAGCTTTGAATCTGAGCTAAGACCAGATAAAGTCTAAAACAACACAGAGATTGAACACACATGGGCGAATCCCTCGAGACCGGCTCACAATTCAACATCGAAAGAAAAAACACATTATGTTCTGCCAAAACAAAAATGAAGCCTATTTTTAGGATCATTACATTGAGCTCTCAGATAATTACTGTTTCAGATAATAATGCAGATGAAGAAAATGTATTCCACTTCACTTGATTATACATACGTTAGACGTGTATTAACATTTTATTAACCCGTTAATGATTTAATAAATCCATTAAAACCAGCGAAATTAAAATGGAAAAGAATTTGGGTAACAATAAATGGGATTTCATATTTTTCGTACAAGGATCAGAGCGGTTTCTCCTCCAGAGGGCGCCGACTGCCCTTTCTGCACAGGTTTGCTTGTTTAAATCATTATCAATGACTAGTATCTGAGCTCATCACTAGAAAATGCTTTAAAGTCTCCCTGTAGTCAATTTTATCCCTTAAAACTAATATTTGATCTCCAAAATTACATATTTAAACGTTTTTTCCTGTGAAAAAAAATCTTCATGTCTTAAAATATCTTGAATGTAACCTGACACCCTTGCCTCATTTAGTATGCGTGGTTCTATGAATATGCAAATGAGCCCCGCCTCCACTCACTCGCTCAGCTCAGAGATCCACTGGTTGACGATCACACGTTGATCTGATTGGTTACAAGGTAGTTTGTGACGTCAGAAACACCAGCGATTTCAAAGCGTGTTTTTGAGACTGTCTTTGGTTCACTGCAGTTTTAAGGAGGAAATACTCAGCAATGGAGTCGACTTATGAATTTACACATGGTTTGTCTTTAAGCACATTAAAAACACCACATAGACACATAAACAACATTAAACGCTGGATTTACACCACAGGGCTGAGCTGCTATGAGTGAGTGGAGGCGGGGCTCATTTGCATATTCATAGAACCGCGCATACTAAATGAGGCAAGGATGTCGAGTTACATTCAAGATATTTTAAGGCATGAAGAATATTTTTTCCAAAGAAAAAACGTTTAAACGTCATTTTGGTGATCAAAGATGAGTTTTAAGGGATCAAATTATTGACTACAAGGGGACTTTAACAACTGTCATTAATCATTTAAGAATAGTAATAAAATCTGATGCTAACATCAGAAAAGTTCAGCTTCCTCATACCTGAGTGAACAGAAGAATCATCCATGCCGTTCTTCTGTGCTTTCCTTTGTCTGCGGCTGAAACAATGATCAAAACCTCTGTAACGGATCCACAGATGGACAGAGAAACATTAATATCAGACGTTTAGATAGGCCACAAAAAAAAAATAATTCTGTGTGTTTTATTAATAATCAGTCTGATGAAGTGAAGTGCTGGTAGATCTCAGTTTTATGCCATTTTAATCATTCTCTTTAAAGTCCCCCTGTGATGTAAATCCAGCTTTTAAAGTTGTTTATGTGTCTATGTGGTGTTTTTAATATGCTTTAAGACACACCATGTGTAAATTCATAAGTCGACTCCATTGCTGAGTATTTCCTCCTTAAAACTGCAGTGAACCAAAGACAGTCTCAAAAACACGCTTTGAAATCGCTGGTGTTTCTGACGTCACAAACTACCTTGTAACCAATCAGATCAACGCGTGATCGTCAACCAGTGGATCTCTGAGCTGAGCGAGTGAGTGGAGGCGGGGCTCATTTGCATATTCATAGAACCGAGCATACTAAATGAGGCAAGGGTGTCGAGTTACATTCAAGATATTTTAAGACATGAAGGAAAAAAAAACATTTAAATATGTAATTTTGGTGATAAAAGATGAGTTTAGTTATTAGTTACTACCAAAAATAGTTATTCTATGGCATCGCTGAAAAAAAAACAAAAAAACTTTTGGAAGCGTCTTTTTTAATCGAGGTTGATGGGATTTATCTCTGTATCTGTGATGGAGTCAAGAGGATCTTGTATCATTCGTCTCACATCAGTGTGTTGTTGTCTTCATCTGAATCCGCTGAGACCAGCCAAACAGCCTCAATCATCCTCACCACAAACACATGGTGACAAGCTAAACGTATTAAATGCTAACGGTTCGTTTAGTCTCTGCCAAATGATCGGTGCAGAGTCAGACTGCGTGAAGTTTAAACAGATGTTTCCACACAGACGGCCGGAGCTCCAGATTCTCTGGAAAAGATTGAGTTCTGGAGAGTCAGTTTAATCCAAAGCCTCCGCAGGTCTTTTTGCAGGGATTCAGACGGGAAAGGGACTCTGGCTTTGAGCTCTTCATATATTTCTCCGGAGTGATGGTAGAGATATGATGAAGACTCGTCCAGATTCTCCTCACACGCCACTGGCCAATCAACCTGAAACAAATGGTGTATTAAAGCAATCATGCTTTGGCACAAATTTTGTAGAAAGTTTTCCAAAAAACGTACATTTTCAAACTCCTCCTACTTAGACCATTGCTCAGATTTTCACGAAAATTGGACCAGATCATCTTCAGAAAAAAAGTTATGGAATTTACGTTGATTCGTCAAACCGTTCTCGAATAACGCACGAACGAATCGCACGCCAAAATGAACGTGAGGCTATATCTCCACAACACTTTACCGTATTCAGAGCAAACTTGGAGTGTGTTTTGACAACCATGACCTGAGGCTACCTGCACAGTTTCGACACAGTGCCACCTAGTGGTCAGGAGATATGAAACATTTACATTTTTGCGTAGAACTTGTGAACCGTTGTGACCATTAGATCCAGTGCAGCATGCTGAGTCGAACGATACCCAATTTTCCTGCATCGTCATTTTGAATTTTGAACACAAACGGTCTAGAAGGAGCTTGAAAAAGTAGTTTTTTTTAAAGAAAATCAAAATGGCGAACAGGAAGTTCTGCCGACTATGGCAAAATTGGTATCTATGTTCTCGGCATGACCCAGAGCGATATTGTGCGCTAGTGTGGACACTAATATAGTAATTCTTGGTGTGGACGGGCCTTAATTTACAATGGCTTCAAACGCGACTCAACCAACCAAAATCAATAGGGGTGTAACAATATATCGTGTCACAATATATCGCAATACAAAAATGCAACAATATGTATCGTGGATAGTTCACCCAAAATAAAAATTACCCTGTGAGAAAAAATTGAAGTTTTCAGAGTCAGTACTACATTAAACTACAATGTATTATGTTGAATATAATGTATAATAATGGGGGAATATTAGTGGGTCCTGATAATGCTTATAAGTCTGATATTACCAGTAAAAAGTGACCTACATTATTTTAAATATATCTAGCCAGTGACAGAGTGCAAGCATATTCGTCTAAAATAATTCTGTATTTTAAGGTTCAGAATCATGAATATATTTATTCTGGTGTCACCATTGTCCAAGCCTATTCATTTACACCCACAATGTTATATCAAATTTAGCATTTAATCAACAGTACATTTTTTCTTAACCTTTTATTATATGTCTTGGAGTATCGCAATAATATCGTATCGTGAGTTCAGTATCGTGATATGTATCGAATCGTGAAATTAAGGTATCGTTACAACCCTAAAAATCAAGGACCGGATGTTTGTTTTATTACTCACAGTAAAGCACTTTAAATGTATAAAATGTATTAAATAAGATTAAAAAACAAATTATAGAGTGGATCTCAAAAACTCTTCATAATGTCACATTTCTTTTATTTCATTTAAAAATTTTATATATTTAAAATAGTTTAATTTTGCATTACAAAATAAGGCCTATTTTTAAGACCAATATGTTTTGCACTGTGATATTATTTTCATGAAAATGCATCATACAATATAAAACTAGCCTAAGTTAGAACAAATACTACCATTACGTATACATACTTTGCATTATTTTATATAAATTTTTTTTCTGTCTTTTTTTTTTTACTCATGAGAATCTGAAGAGGAAATGTGCTGAATTGTCAATTTCATGAGGTCCATTATACTTTAAATTAATATAAATATAATAATGTATCATTATATCAATGTCTTACAGTAAATGAAATAAACAGAGGTTCGGAGTTCACAGGCAGGTTAACACACACACACTCCATTTTATCATCGCAAATAACGCATATTTGACAGACAAATTAAGTAAACTTGAGTGTAATATAAAAGTCCAACCTTGCACTTTAAAATAATCTAAACTCCGTTTTTATGACATATATATATATAAACTCATTTTAAACATCTGAGGACTTGTTTAACGTTAGACTTATTTTACCTGCTGCCAAAATTATATTAAATTTATTTGTCAGAGGTTTTAAATGCCTTAAATTTGATTTTAAAAACCCTGCATATATACATTCATAATATATATATATATATATATATATATATATATATATATATATATATATATATATATTCATAATATATATATATTCATTTTGATCATCTGAGGACTTGTTTAGACTCACCACAGAAGTTTTGGCGCGAATTCGTGAGACTGAGAGTTATCCAGTAATGACACACACACACACACACACACACACACACACACACACTATAGTTAACTTAGCTGCTTTATTCTGCTAAATGATCATTTGAACCCACCAGTCCTTGAGTTTGAATAAAATCATCCAGGGAGCAAATATTCTTCTTCTTCGTCTGTTTCTCCATGATCTCAAACAAACAACAGCCTGTTGCTAGGCAACCGCCCGCCGCTCTTCCGGCTTCCTGGAGGCGTGTGAGTGTTTCCGGTGCGCAGTGAACACGTGGGATTGTTGTCATCTGTTTTACAGTGTGTGTGTGGACGCGATCATGTCGGATCAGGACTGCGCTGCCGGGGACAGGAGCTCTCTGAGCGGCCTGATGCTCGCGTCGCACGCCCCGCTGGATGACGCGCAGCGCGCGGGCCGGATGAAGTGCTCGCGTTGCGGCGCGTCGCGCATGTTTTACTGCTACAGCTGCTGCGCGTTGGTCGGGCTGGAGCAGCGGGACGTTCCGAGCGTCAAGGTCCGTCAAAACATCACATTAAACAGCACGCGCTCGCATTATCATCATCACACATAACTCAGTTAGCATGACTTTATATAATCAAATTATGACTGTGCACATTTAAAGGAACAATTAAACCAAAAGTGTCAATTCTGTCATCATTTGCTCACCATCATGTCGCTCCAAACCTGAATGACTGATGCTAAAATGACAAGAAACAATAAGAATCTGAAATTTAAGTTATGTGAAAGTAGTCAAATTTTCCAGAATTGAAAGTCACCATTAAATCAGAATTGACCGTTCTTATTTTTTTATGGAATATTGCCGTGTCTATTGTAAATGATTTATCTTAATAATCTTGAATCAGAATTACTTAATTAATTTATAGACCAAGCCAATTCTTCATGATTGAATTAACCGTGTTTTACATTTTGGAATTATGAGTAAAATAAGGTTTGTGGTGAACATTACTGAAAGACAATTGGCCTTCGACATAAAAGTTACTCAATAAATCCAAAACCCACAGGAAACTCATGGCCGCCAAACACTCATTCCTTCCATAGTTTTAGGAATAGAAAATTATTTGAGAGTCAGTTCCTCATATGAATCAACATCTCCTTTCACAGTCCACGGAAAACAAAATATACAATGAATTGCATGTTGTGTTTGTTAAATTGACCTATAATGCCCATTTTCACAAGATGTAATATAAATCTATGGTGTCCCCAGAATGTGTCTGTGAAAGTTCAGCTAAAAATACCAGATCATTTATTATAGCTTGTCAAATTTGCCCCTTTTTGGGTGTGAGTAAAAACACGCTGTTTTTGTGTGTGTCCCTTTAAATGCAAATGAGCTTTAGCTCCGCCTCCGTTCAGAAGAGGGCGGAGTCTTTACACGAGCTTCAGAAACTCCGGCAATAACAAAACAGGCCAATCTCACTCATCCAGAATCCCAGAATCACCAGTAGCGAGTGCAGCCTTACGGAGAGACTCAGGAAGAGCTTCTGAATGTTAGTGGAGACATTTCTGTAGTTGTTGTGGAGTTACACTGATCATCTCATCATCATGTTGAACTTCTCCACAAGTGTCCACAGTTCCTGAGGTGTTTATAAGACAGCGGTGACATGTTCTGGTCAATAGTGTTCAGTGCTCATCTGTGCTCAACCACAGAACAGTTTCAGGCTCTGCTGGATCTTCATCATTGCGTTAGAACTGGGCTCTGTTGCCGCTTGCGAAACCAAATGTCGGCTGGTGTGTGTAAACATGCAGATTAAGGGCCGGTAATATTATAATAAGATCCTCTTCATACGTCAGAAGGAGAGCGAAATCTGATCGGCTTATTTTCTGACATGCTTGCAGAGCAAAGCTCACCAAAACAAAGTTACTAGGTTTCACTTTTCACGTTTTCTGGGTTGGTAGAAGCACCAATGACTCGTTTATTGCACTTAAACACGGGAAAAGTCGGATTTTCATGATATGTCCCCTTTAAAGCTCATGAAACATCTGTCTGGTGTTTTCAGCTGCCGGTGAAGATCGACATCATCAAACACCCGAATGAAACGGACGGCAAGAGCACGGCAATTCAGGCCAGAATCCTCGCGCCGCAAGACGTCACCATCTACACATATCCCTGCATCCCCGAGCTGGACCAGAGCGCAGAAAACGTGAGCAAAACTAGTGCTGGGCGGCGGCACGGCCAAAGATTTATATCACGGTATTTTTCAAAATTATACCGGTTTCACGGTACCCTAACTAGTGGTCGACCGATATATCGGCCGATATTTGGCACTTTTAAAATATCGGCATCGGCCAATACGTTTTTCTGATTGGCCGATGTGTTGGAAGCAGGACTTTTATTTTGACGGGCGGCGCTGAGAACACGGCACGCATGATCACGCAGCGTCACTCACATTCTCCGTCTTCATTAGTTTACGATCTCTGTCAGTCATATCTAATATACTTTGTTAGACAGAACTGGTAAACAAAGAAAGTAAATGGTATGCGAAAATGTAAAGTAAAGTGTTGCTTTTATATTATTTGTTACAGAAAAGACAAAACAATCAGGCTAAAATACTTTCTCATTTACTGTCAACATTCAGCAAATGCGCATCTACATCATTTAAACAAATCTCTGAATATCTAATAAACATTTAATTTCACAAACCTTTCAGATTTAATGGAGTCCAGCTGTGATATCTTGTGAAGTGTGCGTCTGTAGCCTGATAACCGTGTGACTGCGAGTGACGGTCGGTCCGTGTGAAGTGAGTGAATGCGAACAGAAGATCAGCTTCAGGAGACGCGATCGAAACACTTTAAATCCTTCATTTTAAAATATGCTGTGCTATATCCAGTTGCCCACTGTGTCATATTCATATCGTTTTCACTGTGTGCTGTATGTAATATTAGCGTTACCTTGTCTTTATTTGAAAAAATATGATTACCAGTGCGCACAATATTCCCAGATTACTGAGTGCAATGTTACAGTGTTTACTTCCTTTTTATTCACATATTCATATATTTTTAAACAATTACTTTATTTGTGAAAAATACTGTAATAGGATTGCAGATTCAAGAAGTTAAGCATGTTTATTTATTTAAAATGTATAAAATATTGATTAAAATAAATATAAAGTATATAATAAAAATATCGGCTTTATATCGGCCGTCCTGCTCTCTAAGATATCGGCATCGGCTTTGGCCATCAAAAAACCCATATCGGTCGACCACTAACCCTAACTTTGAAACGTGCAGTGCTCATGTTTATCCAACGATGTCAAAGCCTTCTAGAAAATCTATTTGTGGCGGGCAGTGTTGATATTATGAAGCAATGTATTGGAAAAACTGTAATATTATTTGACAGCTATCAATTATAGTTTAACCTCTCCATCTTCACAGTCACGCTCACAGTGAAAAGACCCTCTCAAACAGTGTCGCGTTCCCAACGCTGTTAAAGCGACATACACTGGTATTGCGGTATATTAAAAATTAATATCATAACAAAAATAAACAGCGGTGTTCGGTATGAACCGGTATACCGCCCAGCACTAAGCAAAACCCCTCCGACCCGTCTCGGGTTTTACGGATCCTTGTTCTTCCCACAGATCGTGCTGGTGTTTCCCGGACCAGATGCGATGACGGTGGAGGAATTATGGGAGTATTTTTCTGCCGGAGGAGCGCAGAGATCGAAGAGATTAAAGGCGGCGGCTTCTGAAACTCACACCTGCCCGATCCAGAGAGTGGTTTTCATCGACAGCACCTGGAACCAAACCACCAGAATCATCACAGATGAACGTCTTCAAGGTGCCAGCAGATTCCCTCTCATCTTTAGTGCCTTTCACACTTTAAAGTGAATCATTTTATCCCTTAAAACTCACCAAAATTAAATATATAAAAAAAAATAATTTCTTCATGCCTTATAATAGCTTGAATGTAACTCAACATCCTTGCCTCATTTAGTATGCGCAGTTATATGAATATGCAAATGAGCCCCGCCTCCACTCACTCACTCAGCTCAGAGATCCACTGGTTGACGATCACACGTTGATCTGATTGGTTACAAGGTAGTTTGTGACATCAGAAACACCAGCGATTTCAAACCGTGTTTTTAATAATGGTTATTAATGTGGTGTTTTCAATATGCTTTAAGATAAACCACGTGTATATTCTTATTAAAACACCACATTAAAAACACAGTTTGAAATCGCTGGTGTTTCTGACGTCACAAACTACCTTGTAACCAATCAGATCAACGTGTGATCGTCAACCAGTGGATCTCTGAGCTGAGTGAGTGAGTGGAGGCGGGGCTCATTTGCATATTCATAGAACTGCGAATACTAAATGAGGCAAGGGTGTCGAGTTACATTCAAGCTATAAGGCATGAAGAATATTTTTTCAAGGAAAAAAAAATCATTTTGGTGATCAGATGAGTTTTAAGGGATAAAATTATTGACTACAGGGGGACTTTAAAGAACAGTACAATCTTTTATCAGTACTTTTAAATTACAAGTGTGAAATGTTCCTCCACCCAAGGTTAAAAGAGGGGTTTAAGAACGGCGCAGTGTGAAAATCCCTTTAGTATGTGTCTGTGTGTCTCAGACGTGACATTATCAATGTTATTTCCCTGCAGCTTTACCACACGTGGAGCTCAAGAGCAGAAGAACCTGTTTTTGGCGGCGTCAGAAAGGCAGTCCGGACACATACCTGGCCACAATAGAGGCCGTTTACTACTTTCTGAAGGACCTGCACAACCACTACTTCTCCGAGTACACAGGAGAATACGACAACATGCTGTTCTTCTTCTCATTCCTGCATAAACTCATCAATAAAGCCAAACAGGCTGCTGGGAAAGTGTGAAAAACAAACAAACAATAACTATTATTTGAACACAATGGATGCATTTTGTCTCAGTGAGATTTAAATATTTTTTATTTACAAGTCAAAGTCTGCATGCATATTCCCAGAATGGCTGAAACATTCACTGATTGGATTTCTAAAGGCACTTCAATGTGTATTTGACAATAAATGATTTCTTGCACTCTTGTTAGTAAAAGGCGTCTCTTATTTTGGCCTGTAAACTGTCGCAGGTCTTCTTGGCGTCTCCCAGGAGCATGGAAGTGTTGGGCTTGTAGAAAATGGGGTTATCGACCGCAGCGTATCCCACACCCAAAGTGCGCTTCATCACGATCACCTGCACACACACACACACACACACACACACGCTTAGGCCTTGTCCACACTAAGGGTATGTTTACACGACAACGATACGCTTAAAACGGAGAAGTTTTTTCTTTGAGTTTTCCACGTACTGATGACCCCATTGTCAAAACGATCCCCGTTCACACAGATTTACGACTAAAAATCGCTGTATTCTGCTGCCAGGCCAGTAGATGGCGATGAAACACTATAGACTGAACACGTAATACGCATGTGCATGACGTCATCGTCTTCAGAGATTCATGTTTTTGTTGTTTACATTTTCAAAAACTTGTAACACGTTTTCAAGCACCCGAAACGCTGTGTCAATTATTTATTTATAGTCCATCTGCAGATATTTGTTCTAGTTTTAAGCAAAAAAAACTGATAAATTTTGCAATTTATATCTTAAGTCATTTTGCTTTATTTGTACTGGAAAACAAGACAAAAATACTAAGAAAGATTGTTTTTTTTGCATAATGCATAATTAAATGACTAACTATAATTATATAGTAAGTGCATGTTATTAATTAATATTACTCAGAACTTGTTAGTATAACAAGGGCACCTAAAAAAAAAGTGTGTTTTCCTCAAGCTATAAATTCTGGCTTCTCCACCGTCTACGATATAAATACTCTAATTCTATGTCATTACGCTATTTCTACGTCATTACGCTATCTCCAAGTTATTATGCTATTTCTACGTCATCATGCTATTTCTGCGTCATCACGCTATTTCTACGTCATCACGCTATTTCTAAGTCATCACGGCTATTTCTACGTCATTACGCTATTTCTACGTCATTACGCTATTTCTACGTCATCACGCTATTTCTAAGTCATCACGCTATCTCTAAGTTATCACGCTATTTCTACGTCATTACGCTATTTCTAAGTCATCACACTTTCTAATTCATCACGTTATTTCTACGTCATCACGCTATTTCTAAGTCATCACGCTATTTCTACGTCATCACGCTATTTCTAAGTCATCACGCTATTTCTACGTCATTACGCTATTTCTACGTCATCACGCTATTTCTACGTCATTACGCTATTTCTACGTCATTACGCTATTTCTACGTCATTACGCTATCTCTAAGTCATTACACTATTTCTACGTCATTACGCTATTTCTAAGTCATCACACTTTCTAATTCATCACGTTATTTCTACGTCATCACGCTATTTCTACGTCATTACGCTATTTCTACATCATCACGCTATTTCTAAGTCATCACGCTATCTCTAAGTTATCACGCTATTTCTACGTCATTACGCTATTTCTAAGTCATCACACTTTCTAATTCATCACGTTATTTCTACGTCATCACGCTATTTCTAAGTCATCACGCTATTTCTACGTCATCACGCTATTTCTAAGTCATCACGCTATTTCTACGTCATTACGCTATTTCTACGTCATCACGCTATTTCTACGTCATTACGTTATTTCTACGTCATTACGCTATTTCTACGTCATTACGCTATCTCTAAGTCATTACGCTATTTCTACGTCATTACGCTATTTCTAAGTCATCACACTTTCTAATTCATCACGTTATTTCTACGTCATCACGCTATTTCTACGTCATCACGCTATTTCTAAGTCATCACGCTATTTCTACGTCATCACGCTATTTCTACGTCATCACTATTTCTACGTCATCACGCTATCTCTAAGTTATCACGCTATTTCTACGTCATTACGCTATTTCTAAGTCATCACACTTTCTAATTCATCACGTTATTTTTACGTCATCACACTATTTCTACGTCATCACGCTATTTCTACGTCATTACGCTATTTCTACGTCATCACGCTATTTCTACGTCATTACGCTATTTCTACGTCATCACGCTATTTCTAAGTCATCACGCTATTTCTACGTCATTACGCTATTTCTACGTCATCACGCTATTTCTACGTCATTACGCTATTTCTACGTCATTACGCTATTTCTACGTCATTACGCTATTTCTACGTCATTACGCTATTTCTAAGTCATCACACTTTCTAATTCATCACGCTATTTCTACGTCATCACGCTATTTCTACGTCATCACGCTATTTCTACGTCATTACGCTATTTCTACGTCATCGCTATTTCTACGTCATCACGCTATTTCTACGTCATCACGCTATTTCTACGTCATTACGCTATCTCTAAGTTATTACGCTATTTCTACGTCATTACGCTATTTCTACGTCATTACGCTATTTCTACGTCATATTATTTCTACGTCATTGCGCTATTTCTACGTCATCACGCCATTTCTACGTCATCACACTTTCTAATTCATCACGTTATTTCTACGTCATCACGCTGTTTTCGATCCAGTGTTTACATGTTCTCTCAATCGGATTAGAAAAGGAATTAACCAGCCCTTTCAATCCGATCTCAATTGGATCGATGAATGTGTTTTACATGAAGCTTTCAGTCCGATAGAGTCGTCAATCCGATTACTAATGGATTATTTGGTTGCATGTAAACGTAGCCAGTGTGGATGAGAAACTGTTGGAAAACGCTTCTGGACATTGAAAACACGTGTGGACATTTTGTGTTTTCAAATGTAGACGTAGACCTTAATCACACGGCTGTGTATAATCAGTAATCAATAATCACCTGCTTTGACTTCCACACTTCCAGCACCGGCATCCCAGCGATTATAGAGTTCGGATCTTCTTGCGCTGCGGAGTTGACGGTGTCATTGGCTCCGATCACGAGCGTCAGGTCGGTTTCTGCACACACACACACACACACACACGAACAATAAGATGGTCGTTCTCATGCGATGCGATCAGGTTTCTCCCTCGCTCTACATGCTTATCTGCGCCGGCTAAATAAAAACACGTGCTGCCCTCCGACTCCAACTCCAACTCGAGGTTGCATGTCTAGGCACAATTACATAATCAAAATGAGTTATTACAAAGACCAGACTCCACATGTGTCCTGACCGCTGCCGTCTGTTGATCATCGGCTCGTCCGTCTGTACCGGACAGATACGAGACGTGTTTTACACCGCATGCGTAAACAACCCACTGACAGCAGTCAAACGGCTAACTCGCTCACTGCTTCATATTCAATGGAAATCAATGGGCATAAAAATTACTTTGGCTATTTAACATAACATTATTACTACTATTAAAAAAAAGAAGAAGAAATTAATACTTTTATTCAGCAAGAGCGCATGAAATTGATCAAAAGTGACATTTATAATGTTACAAAAGATTCTATTTGAAATAAATGCTGTTCTTTTGAACTTTTTATTCATCTAAGAATCCTGAAAAATAAAACGTATGATGGTTTACACAGAAGTCTGAAGCAGAACAACTGTTTTCAACACTGATAATAATCATAAATGTTTCTTGAGCATCAAATCCACATATTAGAGTGATTTCTGAAGGATCATGTGACACTGAAGACTGGAGTAATGATGCTGAATGTTCAGCTTTGATCTCAGGAATAAATTACACTTTACTATATATTCACACAGAAAACAGACGTTTTAAATTCTAATAATATTTCACAATTTTACTGTATTTTTGATCAAATAAATGCAGTCGTGGTGAGCAGAAGAGACTTTCACAAATATAACCCAACACTAGTGTAGATAAATACTAAAGGTGATTTAAGATGAAGTTCAGAGTTGATACAACAGTCAGATCAATTCTTTAAATACAATTTTTAAGTATTTTAAGCCCTTAATTGACACATTTGATTACTGTAAATAAACTAGATGAGGAAAACTGAACGTGATGCACTTCGCAACACAGAATCAGACTGCAAATCGGCTTTTCTGATCAACATGCTATTAAATCTGCTATTAAATTCTAGGGACTATAGAATTTAATACACTATGAACCACACACTGGATGGCTGTTGTCACAGTTGTATCTATGTTTATTGTATCTGTCCCTATACAAATAAAACATTAAAGGGGTGATTGATTGATTTGACTTCTCTAACTTTAGTTAGTGTGTAATGTTGCTGTTTGAGCATAAACAACATCTGCAAAGTTACAGCGCTCAAAGTTCAAAGCAAAGGGAGATATTTGCTTTAGAACTACAAGTGAAAAGTGTTAAAAAACTACAGACATGGAGGACGCGCGAGTCTGGTGGTTATGTAGAGAGGTTTAGATAAAGGGGTTTGAGTGATTAATTATCAGTATCTAACCTGACGAAAATGTATTTATTCAATGTTGTCTACATTATATTGCATCTGCAGCTGAACTTTTGTAAAGATACGTTTAGCCATTAGCTTTTAAATGCATCATAATATTCAAATTGCAAACACATGAGGAGAGTCTCCGCATGAAAGACCCACGACTGGCAGATGAACGTGCGACAACATTTCTCTCTGAAACAGTAGGAAATTAAATTAGATTGAATGGAGGATTTTAACTGTGACAAGATGATTGACAGGGCAGTTTACGGTGACAGATCTTTCTGTTAAGATGGCGAAGTAGTGTGTCCCAAAGCTCTTTTGCTACACACTCAAAAGTATGTACTTTTTGTTCACAAAAAGAGTACATACTTTTAGAGCGTAGTATAAGTAAGCGAATTGGGACGTAGCTTGTGTGAGTGCAAGCTCTTGAAGCTCCGCCCCCTGCGCCGGGAGCAGCAGCTCATTTGCATTTAAAGGGACAGACACAAAAACGGTGCGTTTTTGCTCACCCTCAAAAAGTGACAATTTTAACATGCTATATACAAATATCTGTGGGGTATTTTGAGCTAAAACTTCACACACACACTCTGGGGACATCAGAGACTTATGAAATTATCTTATGAAAAGGGCATTATATGAGCCCTTTAAATAAATAAATAAATCTGACCTGGGAAATCATCGTTGATCTCATCCATCTCTAGAACCACGTCGTACGGGACGCCGGCCTCGGCCAAGAGCACATTGAGCTGTCCGGGCATTCGTCCGGCCACCGGGTGAATCCCAAACCTGACACACACACACACACACACACACACACACACACACACACACGATACTCAACTACAGCAGAATATTAGCTTTATAATCAGAACAATTCAACATGAAACTTTTCAACAGCAGAGCAAGTGGGAGTTCATTCAGTTACACTTACTATAGTAAAAAACACTGCAAAAATGATGTTTTTCCTCAGTATTTTCATTTTGTTTTCCAGCACAAATATCTAAACATTCTTAAATCAAGATGCATTTACTGGAGAAGTGAAATGACTGAAGATATTAAGTCTTGTTTAATGAAAACTGAAAATGAAGTGAGTTTGTGCTTAAAACAAGAACTAATATCTGCCAATGGAGTCAGAAATATAATCTTAATTCAGAAGGAAAACAATTATTTATTGATGTCCATCTGCAGATATTTGTTCTAGTTTTAAGCAAAAAACTGATAAATTTTGCAACTGATATCTGAAGTCATTTTGCTTTAAGAATGTTTATTTGTACTGGAAAACAAGACAAAAATACTAAGAAAGAATTTTTTTTTTTTTGTATAATGCATAATTACATGACTAACTATAATTATATAGTAAGTGCATGTTGTTAATTAATATTACTCAGAACTAATTAGTATAACAAGGGCACCTGAAAACAAAGCGCAACGGTTTATTCCTCAAGCTATAAATTCCGGCTTCTCCACCGTCTGCGATGTAAATACTCGGAGAATGTTTTACACTTTCCCTCTTTATTTACAGAACGCCTGCGTTTTTACCAGCGCTTTTTTATTAGACACAGATGTGTTTTGTCTCCTTTTTAACAGAATTACGCTGCTGACCTGCCAAGTATTCAAGACATTGAAAACATTGGATGTGTGAGAGTTCAGCATGCGATTATTTTGGGGTTATTTTGATGTTCTCGCTGATTTAAGAGTTCGCGAGAGTTGAGCGTCTGACCTCACAGTTTTGCCCTGTTCCTTCAACATCTTCACCATGTCAGCGATGGGATACTGAGCCTTGGCCGCGCACAAACCCCAGCCTGTCCGAGAGAACACACACACACACACACACACACACACACTGTTTAGACATCAGAAAAGAATTAATATTCAACAATGGTCCGCACCTACTATAGTAAGTTCTTATGTAGGGCATATTTGTCAATTCAATGTGTCTCTGCCTTATATTTAATTCAATTAAATTAAATTAACATTTGAAGAGCTTTTCACAATACACATCGTTTCAAAGTGAGCGCTTCTATCCGTCAGATCAGTTTTTAAGCACTTTATATAATAGAAATGTAGAATTAATTCAATTAGCGTTTATTTGTATAGCGCTTTTCACAATACACATCATTTCAAAGCAGCTTTACAGAAAATGCATGAATTATGATTTACAGTGATCTGAGGAAACTAAGTTATGTATTTCAGAAATGCACATATACAAAATCACAGTTAGCTAAAAATGTATTAATTTAAACAATGTAATAATTTAATGCAGAAACAATGAGCTCATTGAAGTAATGAATACTTGTTTGTTAACAAATGATTGACATTTAGAAAAATTTAGCATTGCTGATTGATTATACTTTTCATAGTTATATTTACTCATATTGGAATCAATTGACAGACAATATTGTGTGGAAAAAGGTTTGGCTTATACATAATAAATATTTAATTACAAACAAAGTTAAGGAAGTATCATGTTACATAGAATTAACCCAGTTAAACATTACTTTGTGAAATTTAAAAGTGACATTGATTTTAATTGCACTTTTTGTGACAGTTGTGGTTCATTTATTCTGGCACTGCCCGATTTAAGACCATTTTGGCAAAATGTTTGTGATTTTATCACAAAAGAACATTGACGGCCGATTTGTGTAGTTTTGAAAACATTTATTATTTGGTCTTTTGGAGAACTATAGAGACAAGCACACTCTATTTATTATATAATAAACTGTATTCTTTTAATGGCAAAATTATATGTGCATAAATGTACATTTTCCTGTAAAAACCCTGTTTTACGTCATTTAAGAGAGAAATTGAGCTTTATATTGACTCAATTGAAGCAGTTAAAACTTTGAAAATGTATAAATATTTCAATATCTTGATGTAGATCCACATGAATCCCGCTAGTGTGCAACTGGCACATTTGTATTTTCGTGTATACTATTTGTAACATACTCTTCTTTTTTGTTAATAAAGAAAACCACGAGAAGAAAAAAGAAAAACACACCCACACACACACACACACACACACACACACACACACACACACACACTTCATGTCAGTTATTAATCTCCTGTCATGGAGGAATCCCCTAAACCCCTTCACTTGATGTTTCAAGATCCACATTTGCTTCATGTTTCCTGCTAATAACTGAAGGAGTGTGGAGAATCGTGTCATCAGCCGCATGTGTGTGTGTGTGTGTGTGTGTGTGTGTGTGTGTGGACTTGCAGGGAAATCCGTTTGATTGCAGTCAGATTGCAGAGTTTCCTGAACTCCAGATGTCTCCCCGCAGGAGATCGCGTGTGGACTCGAGACACGCACACGTGTGTGTGTGACCCGTGTTCAGGCTCTTCTCCACATGTTTCTCACACTTTCTCTCTCGTTTTTGAGTCGAGACTTAGAACTTTAGCTAACGTTCTGACAAGGTTCTCTCAAGGTTATGAACTAACGTTCTTCCAGTAGCATTAATAAAACATTTGTTGACAGTTATCCGGTCTTCCTTCGGGTCATTTTGACCCGAAACTCTTTCGTTAATTTTTTATTTTATGTGAGTGTTTAAGACTCTAGGACTTTTGTTGCACTTGAACCACGAATACACACACACACACATTTTTTTTAATAGATT
>CM040827.1:1239033-1244033 GCA_022828995.1 Vimba vimba
ATTGGCTGTGATTTTGGATTGATTTGGTTGCGAGTGCAGAGACTCCGCCCACACGCTCTTCTGATTGGCTGTGATTTTGGATTTATTTGGTTGCGAGTGTAGAGAGACTCCGCCCACACGCTCTTCTGATTGGCTGTGATTTTGGATTTATTTGATTGCGAGTGCAGAGAGACTCCGCCCACACGCTCTTCTGATTGGCTGTGATTTTGGATTGATTTGGTTGCGAGAGCAGAGAGACTCCACCCACCCACTCTTCTGATTGGCTGTGATTTTGGATTGATTTGGTTGCGAGAGCAGAGAGACTCCACCCACCCACTCTTCTGATTGGCTGTGATTTTGGATTTATTTGGTTGCGAGTGTAGAGAGACTCCACCCACCCACTCTTCTGATTGGCTGTGATTTTGGATTGATTTGGTTGCGAGTGCAGAGACTCCGCCCACACGCTCTTCTGATTGGCTGTGATTTTGGATTTATTTGGTTGCGAGTGTAGAGAGACTCCGCCCACACGCTCTTCTGATTGGCTGTGATTTTGGATTTATTTGATTGCGAGTGTAGAGAGACTCCGCCCACACGCTCTTCTGATTGGCTGTGATTTTGGATTTATTTGATTGCAAGTGCAGAGAGTCTCCGCCCACACGCTCTTCTGATTGGCTGTGATTTTTGATAGATTTGGTTGCGAGTGCAGGGAGACTCCGCCCACACGCTCTTCTGATTGGCTGTGATTTTTGATAGATTTGGTTGCGAGTGCAGAGAGACTCCGCCCACACGCTCTTCTGATTGGCTGGGATATTGGATTGATTTTGTCTCGTCTGGTCTGGTGTAACAGACACATTTCTTGTCGCTGGAATCTTACTGCATCACGTCTGGTTAGTCTGGGCAGTGGCGTAGCGTCTGGGCATGCAGGGCATGCACGTGCAAATGGGCCCGGGCCGATAGGGGGCCCGCCCATGGGGAACTTTTAGTTAAAACGAGGGAATTAATTTTTCATTTGTGGCCACAATAAATATATTTTTGTATGCATGTCATGTGTAGTAATTTCTTGTTTCTCCTTAATGTATAATTTCTCCATAATTTCTTGTATATGTTTATTATTTTTTGCACCCCGCGGTTGCCGTAGAACTACGCAGTCATTTCTTATATGACGCTGCATCGCCACGTCAAATTAAAAAAAGAAAACACAGTGTGAGAGTCGAGAGGTGACTAGCCGCTAGCTAATTGAACATTAAAGGATGGAGAAATACAAACATAAAAGTGGGGCCTTAAAGAGAAAAGAGAAGGTGGAGAAGTTTGTCGCGACACAAAAACTACCCAAAATAGACAGTTTTTTTTTTTTTGCCAACCTACTGCGAATGACAACGATGTCGACGGTGAGAGAGAAGTTTTGTCAGCTAATATTAGCAGTTGCACGTCTTTGGATGAGAACAACAATGCAGCTGACATTCTTTCCATCGAGAATGCACGAAGCCGTGAATTAAACACCAATGACATCGTGGATGAATTTGCCGAAAGAAAGGCCCGGAGAATGCAACTAAAATGAGTGAGTAGTTTTATGTTTTTACATTTTGGCCCGCTGTGCCAAGATCAGTAGTTAATTAATGACATTGGCTGTGCCTTGTTTGTTTTAGACTTGTTTGTGTTGCGTTCTGGTTGTGAAAAGTTGTTGGGTAGAGTGTGTTTTTTTTATGGTATTGTTTGGTATGGTATTTTCTTGATACACTATACACTATAGTGAACATCCATAAATGTATCTTCGATGTACTTGGGGGGCGGGGTTAGGGGGGCCCGGGACTGACTTGCTACGCCACTGAGTCTGGGAATCAACAATTAATTCCAGTGCTGAGGCAGGAATGAGCGGATCTTACCCAGAGTTCCACCTGTTGCCATGGCGATGGACATCTGGCCCAGGAGCTCGGGTGAGGGTTTCAGAGCGCCGAGAGTGGCTGCCACTCCTCCTGCCACCCCGATCATTCCCAGCGCGTTCCCCAAACGACTGGTGCGCTGCGTGGAGAGACCAGCGAGAGCTCCGACACAGCACAGACCCGAGCCCAGGTACATCATCTCCACACACACACACACACACACACACACACACACACACACACACACACACACACACAGATTATAGAAACTCTAAAATTAAGAAACTCCTTTTGGGAGGGGCTTGAGTTTGTTGCCCATACGCTACTCCTACATCTGACGTCATACATCGTCAAGAGTTACTCTATTGGCGTCGATCTTCCGGAAGCTAGTTGTTTTAGCCGATAAAGTTTTAAATATAGATATTTTTCTTACAGGAACGCATTGCTTTGGTTCAGAAGGCCTTTATTAACCCGCCGGAGCCTGTGGAGGATGACTTGAGGGCGAGTAAATCATGGGCTAACTTTCATTTTTGGGTGAACTATCCCTTTAAGACTCCTAAGATTCTGTGGGTCTTTCAATAAAAAAAAGAGATTTTGCATATTCCTTATTTATAGTTATTTGTGTTTGTTTTATTTTAATATTTTATTGTTTGTGTTGCACTATGGTCAACATTGTTGTATTATTATGTGCTTTATAAATAAATTAGAATTGGAATTGGAATAGAGTCATGTGACTCTCACACACCTGCTCGATGCTGTAGCCGCCGGCCACGGACGCCCCGTATCCGCCCACGAACACCAGGCCGGGCAGCGAGTACAGATAGTTGTGCTCCGGAGGATCCGTCGACCTCTTAAACATGTCCAGCATCCTCTGGGTGATCAGGAAACCACCTGAGGATCACATGATGAGAGTGAGTGTGTGTGTGTGTGTGTGTGTGTGTGTGTGTGTGTGTGTGTGTGTGTGTGTGTGTGTGTGTGTGTGTGTGTGTTATAGTGTTGTGTTGCTCTGACCTGCGATGTTGATGGAGGACACAAACGCAGCAAGGTGTGTGTGTGTGTGTGTGTGTGTTATAGTGTTGTGTTGCTCTGACCTGCGATGTTGATGGAGGACACAAACGCAGCAAGGTGTGTGTGTGTGTGTGTGTGTGTTATAGTGTTGTGTTGCTCTGACCTGCGATGTTGATGGAGGACACAAACGCAGCAAGGTGTGTGTGTGTGTGTGTGTGTGTGTTATAGTGTTGTGTTGCTCTGACCTGCGATGTTGATGGAGGACACAAACATCAACGCACATAACTATAGAACCCGTTCTTAATGCGCATCTGAACGCCATCAGCGTTTCTCACAGGTTCGCGTTTAAAGTCTGTGTAGAGAGAATGGTGTCGTCTTGGCGGCCCTAATTTAAAAACAAATGATCGTTGCGACGGACGCGAATCAATCAAAACTAACTTTAGCTGGAAAATAACTTTATTAAAGAACCGCTATAAAGCCAAACAATCTTACGTTAAATTATACATTTATCTCTGTAAAGCTGCTTTGAGACAATCTACATTGTTAAAAGCGCTATATAAATGAAGATGACTTGACTTGACAAACGCAGCAAGGTGTGTGTGTGTGTGTGTGTGTGTGTGTGTGTGTGTGTGTGTGTTATAGTGTTGTGTTGCTCTGACCTGCGATGTTGATGGAGGACACAAACGCAGCGAGGTGTGTGTGTGTGGGTGTGGGTGTGTGTGTGTGTGTGTGTGTGTGTGTTATAGTGTTGTGTTGCTCTGACCTGCGATGTTGATGGAGGACACAAACGCCGCGAGGAGAGCCAGAGACTCAGGCAGAGACGAGGGAGTCAAACCTCCACCCATCAGAACCAGCCCACCCACTGCTGTCAGACCTGCACACACACACACACACACACACACACACACACACACACACACACACACACATCAGTATACACACACACACACACACACACACACACATCAGTACACACACACCCATCAGAACCAGCCCACCCACTGCTGTCAGACCTGCACACACACACACACACACACACACACACACACACACACACACACACACACACATATCAGTATACACACACACACACACACACATCAGTACACACACACCCATCAGAACCAGCCTACCCACTGCTGTCAGACCTGCACACACACACACACACACACACACACACACACACACACACATCAGTATACACACACACACACACACACTCACACACACACCAGTACACACACACCCATCAGAACCAGCCTACCCACTGCTGTCAGACCTGCACACACACACACACACACATATCAGTATACACACACACACACACACACACACACACACACACACACACACACACACATCAGTACACACACACCCATCAGAACCAGCCTACCCACTGCTGTCAGACCTGCACACACACACACACACACACATATCAGTATACACACACACACATCAGTACACACACACCCATCAGAACCAGCCCACCCACTGCTGTCAGACCTGCACACACACACACACATCAGTATACACACACACACACATCAGTACACACACACCCATCAGAACCAGCCCACCCACTGCTGTCAGACCTGCACACACACACACACACACACACACACACATCAGTATACACACACACACACTGCTGTCAGACCTGCACACACACACGTCAGTACACACTCACACCCACTGCTGTCAGACCTGCACACACACACACAAACAAACACACACACACACACACACACACACACACACACATCAGTACACACACACACACACACCCACTGTCAGACCTGCACACACACACACGTCAGTACACACACACACACACACTCACACCCACTGCTGTCAGACCTGCACACACACACACACACACACACACTGCTGTCAGACCTGCACACACACACATATCAGTACACACACACACACACACACACACACACATCAGTACACACACACACACATCAGTACACACACACAATCACACCAGTACACACACACAATCACACACACACACACACACACACACACACACACACACTCACACATCAGTACACACACACACACACACACACACACACACACACACACACACACACACACACACACACACACTCACTCACCTGAGAT
>CM040827.1:1251533-1261533 GCA_022828995.1 Vimba vimba
TCTTCGCAATTTGCAATTTTTTCTTGCAATTCTGACTTTTTTCCTCGCAATTCAGTCTCTTTTTTTTGCGCAATTCAGTATATTTTTCTGCAATTCTGACTTTTTTCTCGCAACTGACTTTTTCCCCACAATTCAGTCTTTTTTCTCACAATTCTGACTTTTTTTCTCGCAATTCTGACTTTTTTCTTGCAATTCAGTCTTTTTTTCGCACAATTCTAACTTTTTTCCTCGCAATTGTCTTTTTTTCGCACAATTCTGACTTTCACAATTCTGACTTTTTTTCTTGTAATTCAGACTTTTTTCTTCGCAATGCGCAATTTTTTCTTGCAATTCTGACTTTTTTCCTCGCAATTCAGTCTTTTTTCTGCAATTCTGCCTTTTTTTCTCGCAACTCTGACTTTATCCCCGCAGTTCAGTATTTTGTCTCGCAATTCTGACTTTTTTCTCGCAATTCAGTCTTTTTTTCTCGCAATTTTGACTTTTTTCCTCGCAATTCAGTCTTTTTTTCGCGTAATTCTGACGCGAAAACATGTTTTTTCAGACTTTTTTCCTTGCAATTCGCAATTTTGTCTTGCAATTCAGTTTTTTTCACGCAATTCGGACTTTTTTCCTCGCAATTCTGACTTTTTTTCTTGCAATCCTGTCTTTTTTCTGGCAATTCCCCAAAAAATTCTCGCACTTCTGACTTTCTCACAATTCTGACAATTTTTCTTGTAATTCTGAGTTTTTTTCTTGCAATTCGCAGTTTTTTTTCCAGACTTTTTTTCCACAATTCAGACTCTTTTCCTTGTAACTCTGACTTTTTCCCCACAATTCTAACTTTTTTCTTGCAATTCCAACTTTTCTTCTCATAATTCTGATAATGGGGGGCCTTTGAAACAGTGATTTCGAGGCTCTGCAGATGTTTTCTGTGAGGTGTGAGACTCCCACAATGCTTTTTTCTGTCTATTTTACAATGCAACAGTGGGAACATTTTGTCCACACACAGACACTCAGCGTCACGGGCGGATCAGCTAACACATTTCTCTCCATAATTGGCGTGGTGACATCCAATCAGAGCGCGGCAGCGGACATTATTAGTCTCTCATTGGCAGAGATCCAGTGCCCTTGCGCACGCATGCATGAGCCAAAGGGAAGTGACATGCGACGCACACTTCTCCTTTAACTGACCTCTCTAATCTGCGCCACAGAAACACCAACTCGCATGTGTTCGGACACTCAACACTTTCAGCTGTAAATAAGACACTCTCTGAGAGCTAGTTTCAGACCTCACCTTTAACAGCCTGTTGATCACACAGAACTGAGCAGGTCTGGAAGAATCTTCTCCCCGGCCGGCGCAGCGAGGAGAAGTTAACACAGTGCAACAGACACGACATGTCTCCGGGGTCTCTGAGGAACACAACACACCGTCTCAACAGTACACACACACACACACTCTCCGTCAGACGCAGACTTGCATGTTCCAGCAGAGACTCAGAAACCTGTCGCTCTCGGACGGCCACGCGAGACCTGTGACGAGAGAGCAGGGAAAGATGCCAAGACACACAAACTCCACACTCACACAGCTTTACTGAATTAATAAATCAGTCTGTATGTTAAAGATGACCTGGGATGTTTTCTCCATCTTCATCTTTCTTCAGTGTGTAATGTTGCTGTTTAATCATGAAAAAGCTCCAGTTCTTCTCTATATCAGTGTCAGTGTTTCTGAACTCCTGAAATGCCTCCATTGTAGTCTTGAGTTTCTTCCGGGAATGAACACGTCACAATATTCCTCATTTAAATAATTAATATGTGGAATAAGGGGGGGGGGGGCTGGTTAAGTTAGTTAGTTTGTTTCTCGCAATTCACACTTTTTTTCCCCACAATTCTGACTTTTTTCTTTCAATTCAGACTTTTTTCCTCGTAATTCACACTTTTTTCCTCGCAATTCAGACTTTTTTTTCCCCACAATTCTGACTTTTTTCTTTCAATTCACACTTTTTTCCTCGTAATTCACACTTTTTTCCTCGCAATTCAGACTTTTTTTTCTCCCGACAATTCTGAATTTTTTCTCGCAATTCTAATTTTTCCCCCCACAATTCTGACTTTTATCTCGCAATTCTAATTTTTCCCCCGACAATTGTGATTTTTCCTCGCAATTGTAATTTTTTCCCCCGACAATTCTGACTTTTTTCTCGCAATTCAAATTTTTTCCCCGACAATTCTGACTTTTTTCTCGCAATTCAAATTTTTCCCCCCACAATTCTGACTTTTTTCTCGCAATTCTAAATTTTCCCCCGACAATTCTGACTTTTTTCTTGCAATTCAGAATTTTTTTTCCTCGCAATTCAGACTCCCCCCCCCCCACAATTCTGACTTTTTCCCCCCGACAATTCTGACTTTTTCTCGCAATTCTGACTTTTTCCCCCCGACAATTCTGACTTTTTCTCACAATTCTAAATTTTTCCCCCCACAATTCTGACTTTTTCTCGCAATTGACCCTTTGCAGGGAGTTTGATTGACAGGCGATTTGACCAATCATAATCCGCCATCCACCGAATCCGCCATTTTTGTCAGACAAAGCAGTCAGGAGAGTTAGTGGATTAACGTTGGAGGATTTAAACTTGAAAAACGGAGTGTACTGACGTCTTTCCGCAGTTAAAACAACATTCCTTCTGATGTTCATTCATGTTTATCTGATGCTGTAAATGAACTAGAAGGAAGAGATGATCGGTTCACGAGCCGCTTTAACTGAGGCTCTACAGCGATCTGTCAGACACATTAAAGAGCCACAAAACGTCATTTATTGTTTAAATTTCTTTTAAAAAATGACCAAATTTAAAAGTTGAGACTTAGTTTCATATCAAAAGTACCCTGGTCTATCCTGTGTCAGTGTGTTGTCAGTGTCCTCTCTGCTCCGCGGTGTGTGTTTCACTGCGTGAGAACATGTGGCGTGAGAGAGGCGTGGCTTGTCGGACATAGCAACAGTAACTAAAGGGGGCGGGTCTTTGCGAATGGTCAATTCTGACTTTTTTTTCTCGCTATTCTGAGAATTTTTTTTTTTTGTGCAAAGTTCAAGTTCTTCTCTATATCAGTGTCAGTGTTTCTGAACTCCCTGAAAGTCTTGAGTTTCTTCCGGGAACGAACATGCCTCAATATTCCTCATTTAAATAATTAATGCGCAGAATAAAGGGGCGGGGCCTGGTTGAGTTAGTTAGTAGTGTGTTGAAACTAGCGGGACATTTCCCAAACACACTGAAAGCGCTCAACCAATCACAACACACTGATCCAGCCGACCAATCAGAGCACAGTGTGCTTTTCAGAAGGAGGGGCTTCATAGAGACAGGAATTAAACTATTAGATGTTTAAATAGTGACTCTGAACTGCTGAACTCAAACATAATCTGGATCTCACATTTAAAGTCACCATGAAATCAACATTGACAATTCCTATATTTGTTTATGGAATATTGCAGTGTTTATTCTAAATAATTTATCGGTGCATATAATTATTGTGTTAATAATCTTGAATCAGAATATCTTCCTCTTTCAGCTTCTCTTCTCTGATGACGAGGGCGGAGCAACCTGTCACTCACATGAGATCAGCCAATAGCAAACCACAACCATCCAATCAATTCCCCACAGACACAATCAAGCCCCGCCCACATCTGTTCTTGTTCCTGAAGCGTTTCACTCGGATATACGACACAATAGAGTTTGAATTTTTCTCACACCTATTAGATTTCCACCCATGTATTTCAACAATATCAACTCCGACTGTGTTCCAAAACTGAGTAATAGTCTTACGGCACACTGCACAGTATGTATATGCAATAGTATAAAAAGCAGTATGCAACAATATTTAATTTTTTAAGCAAGTTTTAAGTAAAATTGCCTGAACTTTTGCAAGTCTAATAAAAAAATGAGTCAAGAGAGAGATGTTAAAAATCTTTGAGTTCATTTGTGTGAAGTTGAGCATGTACACAATCTCACACAGTGAGCGAGTGTAGACTGTAATACAGAGATGAGTATGCATACTGTGCACTGTAAGAAGAGGATATTCACATCTCTACTCCCATTTCAACAGAATTTCAGTTCCTTCTCAGTCTTTCAAGCATCATCTTATAGTCTTTTAGCTAAAGCATTCATTATGCATGTTTAAAAAATCGTTATGCATGCTTCATTTGAAGCATCTGATGCTGTGAAACTGTACGTCCTCCACCTGTTCATGTTCTTCAGCTGGTTTTGTGTTGATGTCTGATTCGCTCACGTGTTCGGGTTCAGCTCTCCCTGTCCTGACGCCCAGTCCTCAAGCTCCGCCTCTCCACTGTTAATTATGGGCGTGTCCACCAATAGGCCACGCCTCTTCCCAAACACACGCTCCTGCAGCTCGATGATGTCATGACGGATATCTGCCATCATCAGTAACAGGAAGTCGAAGGACCCTGGAGGCCCCTGAAGAGGACAGAGAGAGTCAGCATCCTTATTTTATTAATAATATTTCATAGTTTTTGTCCAACAGCAGCAGCAGAATTATTAGTGTTGAAGTTTCAGGTTTGATTCTTTGTTTCTGTGTGAATGAAAGTCACTGTGCAGGGTTATTACAGTTAAATACAACTACCATTAATATCATAAAAATAAACATTTTGGCTACTTGAAATAAAATAAAATATTTAAAAATATATATATTTTAGCTAGCTTCCAAGGAAACATTTCTCATTTAGTTTAAGTTGATGTGCTAAAATAACTAAAAATAAAATAAATAAAAACTATAAATATATATATATATATATATACACTTTATATGTAAAAAATACAAATCTACGAAAACTTTAACAAAAAAGAAAAAGAAAACAAAATATAAAATAAAAACCAATTCAAACTATTAATAAAAACTAAAATGAAATAAAATAACATTAAACAAACATGTACATTTAGTTAAACGATACACAAAAATAAACTAAAACTGAAATAAAATTAAATTTATAAATGTAATAAAAATGTATTATAGTAATATAAAACAACATATATAATTTACTAAATTACTAAAACTTTAACAAAAATTTAAATTAAAACTAAAAATATAAAATTAAAAACTAAAATTCAAACTATTAATAAAACTATAATAGTACGATACTAAAATAACGCTCTAAGCGATCAAGTCATCACTGCTGACTAATCTAATAATTTAATCTAATCTAATAATAATTATTTTTAAATAATAATAATAATAATAAAAAATCATAAAATCATATATAAAAAAATTATATTTAATCTTTTCAAATTTAAATCTTAAATTGCATAAAAAGTATAAAGTTCACAACAAAAGACCAAAAAACAAACAAACACTGAATGACCACAAATGTTAGATGAGTTTAGTTCAGGGCTTCAGGCTCAGCTGATTACATAAGTTCAATATTTCGGTTTAGAACAAACCCTGACTGAGAACAATCAACAATATAATATTTGAATATATATATTTAATATAATAAATGATATCCCAGTGTCGTGTGAAGAACGTACCGGAGATCCTCTCGGTCCAGGAGAGCCTCTGTCCCCCTGCAGGGAAACATTCATACATCACGATTCATCTAAAGCACATGTTTCTACATCAAGCACTTATTTGATGTAATAAAATCATAATTATCGTTAAAATGCCATCATATGGTGTTCATTTGTTCACATAAAGCGAGACACGTGCCTTCTGTCCGTCTTTCCCAGGCGCTCCTGGAGATCCCTATACAGACACAGGAGAAGATTCAGCAACTCTCACAAAAAGCAAATAAAGAGGGCATGAACTTTAACCCTGTAAAGCCTGACATATGAAATAACAGTGTTTGTTTGTATATTGAATGTTTAGACAACACAATTCATGGACATGTGTTTTGTTAAGTATCATATTCGATACATCAGGCTTTTATAACTCGTAAAGTGAGAATATTGAGGACTGTATCAAATATGATCCAGAAGGCTTTAAAGGGATAAATGGGAAGATGTTCTTCTGATCCAGCATTAAAGTACAGTGAGAATAACCCTCATCCTTCCCTCGGGGCATTTTGCAATTTTTTGGGCATATTTTTTATTTTTATTTACCTTTAAATGACTAGATTTGATCAATAAATAATAAATAAATAGTAATTTAAGCACATTCCTAACGAAATAACTCACAATATCATTCATAAACCTTTTAATTCAGCTCTAAATATCTTACATTGAGTGTCTTTGTCGACCTCTTGTGGAAAATAATAATATAATATGATATTTCATGACTCTAGATGGGCTTATATCTCTATAGATCCTCTGGGTCCTAAAGTCAGGTTTTTCTTCAGTGTGCATTCAGATACACATGTAGACATTATAAAATCATTCATTTGATCAATAAATAATAAATAAATAGTAATTTGGGGACAAAAGTCCCCAAAAAATCAATTTTTTTTATTGAGTGTTCATCAGAGGGGTCTGACTTTAGACACTCAATAAAAAAAAAAAAAAGATTTTCTGGGGACTTTTGTCGCACTTGAACCACAAATACAAAAAAAATATTGAATGGATTCGAGGAGTTTTGTGGTTGAAATTTAAAAAAGTAACAAATCCTTCAATTCAATTGACCCGAAACTCATTTTTTAAACAATTTGAAAAATTTAGTGTTCATCAGAGGGGTCCAAGACTCTACGACTTTTGTTGCACTTGAACCACGAATATTTAAAAAAATAAAATATATATATATTTTTAAATAAATAAAGTAACAAATCCTTCACTCTCGGGTCAATCTGACCCCCTTAGGAATGAATGGATGCGAGGAATGCTTCAGTTCACATAGAAAAACCTAAAAATGCTCAAAATTCAAACTAAAAATGCTAAAACTTTACCAAAAAAAATGATTTTATAATGTCTACATGTGTATCTGAATGTATACTGAAGAAAACGTGACTTTTGGACCCAGAGGAACAGCTCATTTACTCCATATAGAGCTATAAGGCCATATAGAGTCATGAAATATCATCTTATATTATTATTTTTCCACAAGAGGTCGACAAAGACACTCAATGTAAGATATTTTGAGCAGAATTAAAAGGGTTATGCATGAAATTGTGAGTTATTTTGTTAGGAATGTGCCTAAATTACTATTTATTTATTATTTATTGATCAAATCTAGTCATTTAAAAATTATCAAAATGAAATAAAATAAGCGTTCTGGACAAAAAAAAAGAAAAGAATTAAGTATAATTTTAGGGCTTCGGGTGATTTTGACCTGTGTTATGAGTGTGAGGGAAGCATGTGGTGTTTGTAGTGAAACTGATCTGAGATCTGAGAGAGCCAGATTCACCGTCGGCCCCCGTCGGCCCGTCTGCACGTGCTCCACATGTCCTGCGGGCCCCACCGGACCCATGTCTCCTCTGGGCCCCTGCGGCCCTCGGTCCCCCCTCTCCCCGCGATCACCTGAAACAGGACCAGCGTGAGCTCACACACTCCACTTCAGCTGTTCTGACGTTTAAAACAAAATACCCTGAGTCAGTGTTTTGTGTAATTCATGTAGAAGCATTTATTAATCTTAGCTATTGTTCAGTTCTACACTTACTGATACATTTTAAAAATTAAAAGTTGTATCTGTTAACATTTGTTAATGAACTGAATTGTTAGTTAGTAATCTTATTGTAAGTGTTACCTCAATGATTTTGTTGCTGATACAAAATGTAGAAATTTATAACATTTTTTTAAATGTAGTTATTTTCAAAGCCTGTGTGAGTGTGTGTGTGTGCCTGTGTCTGTGAGTGAGTGTGTGTGTGTGTGTGTGTGCGCGTGTGTCTGTGAGTGTGTGTGTGTCTGTGAGTGTGCGTGTCTGTGAGTGTGTGTGTGTGTGTGTGTGCGTGAGTGTGCGTGTGTCTGTGAGTGAGTGTGTGTGCGTGTGTGTGTGTGTGTGTGCGTGTGTGTGTGTGTGTGTGTGTGTGTGTGTGTGTGTGCGTGAGTGTGCGTGTGTCTGTGAGTGAGTGTGTGTGCGTGTGTGTGTGTGCGTGTGTGTGTGCGTGAGTGTGCGTGTCTGTGTGTGTGTGTGTGTGTGTGTGTGTGTGTGTGTGTGTGTGAGTGTGTTTGCGAGAGAGTGTGTGTGTGTGCGTGAGTGTGTGAGAGTGTGTGCATGCGTGTGTGAGAGTGTGTGCATGCGTGTGTGAGAGTGTGTGTGTGTGTGTGTGAGTGTGTGTGTGTGTGTGTGTGTGTGTGTGTGTGTGTGTGTGGTGTGTGTACCTGGCAGGCCAGGGGGTCCCGGAGGTCCTGCTGGTCCAGTGATGGTGTGAATATCAGGATTTTTCCCAGTTCTCTCCTGAGCTGGTTTGTGTCTGTTGTGTTCAGGACTGGGAGACGAGCCCTATGCAGAGAAGACGTGAGTGTGTGTGAGTGTGTGTGTGTGTGTGTGTTACCTGTGCAGGTGTGAGAGTGTGTGCATGAGTGTGTGTGTGTTACCTGTGCAGGTGTGTGTGTGTGTGTGTGTGTGTGTGTGTGTGTGAGTGTGTTTGCGAGAGAGTGTGTGTGTGTGCGTGAGTGTGTGAGAGTGTGTGCATGCGTGTGTGAGAGTGTGTGCATGCGTGTGTGAGAGTGTGTGTGTGTGTGTGTGAGTGTGTGTGTGTGTGTGTGTGTGTGTGTGTGTGTGTGTGTGTGTGTGTGTACCTGGCAGGCCAGGGGGTCCCGGAGGTCCTGCTGGTCCAGTGATGGTGTGAATATCAGGATTTTTCCCAGTTCTCTCCTGAGCTGGTTTGTGTCTGTTGTGTTCAGGACTGGGAGACGAGCCCTATGCAGAGAAGACGTGAGTGTGTGTGAGTGTGTGTGTGTGTGTTACCTGTGCAGGTGTGAGAGTGTGTGCATGAGTGTGTGTGTGTTACCTGTGCAGGTGTGTGTGTGTGTGTGTGTGTGTGTGTGTGTGTGTGTTACCTCCTGTGCAGGTGTGTGTGTGTGTGTGTGTGTGTGTTACCTCCTGTGCAGGTGTGTGTGTGTGTGTGTGTGTGTTACCTGTGCAGGTGTGTGTCCCAGCAGGAGTGTGATCTCCTGTAAACTGCTCCTCATGCTCATGAAGTCTCGACAGCTGAGAGAACATGATCCAGAGCTCATCAGAGTCTCAGACTTTACGGAGGAGTTCACTGACACACACACAGAGAGACACACACACTTTACACACACACTTTACACATGCTGACTGCACATATTAATATCAGGAGAAATAAAAGAAAAAAACTTTCTCACTAAGGTTGCATTTATTTAAGACACACACACACACACACACACACACACACAGAGACTTACGGTCACAGGAGCGCTGGTCTGCTGTCAGTGTGTATCCAGCATTACAGCTGCAACGGAAGCTTCCAGGAGTGTTTTCACACACGTGTTCACACACACTGCTGTTTGATTCCTCACACTCATCCACATCTGGACCACAGCGAGCAAGCGAGCGAGTGAGCGAGAGAGAGAGAGAGAGAGAGAGAGAGAGAGAGAGAGAGAGAGAGAGAGAGAGAGAGAGAGAGAGAGAGAGAGAGAGACAGAGATGGATGAGTGTGTGTGTTTGAACACAGCATGCTGTAACATGTGGCTACTGACCGATACAGTATGGATGCAGGTGTTGACGATGTCTCTCTCGGTGGAAGCGGTAACCATGGTAACACGTGCACAACACTCGACCGAAGTCATCAGTGCACTGTTGCTCACAGGGAGAGCCGGCACACACATCCAGACCTGCACACACACACACACACCATCAGCACACACACACTTCATCAGGCTTTGACTAGAATTATTGTGACCCCATGAAATCACAGTTTGAGTTTGAGCTCCTCTGAATGTTAGACAGTGAGTGGACACTCACATCCAGCACACACACATGAGTCACTTACACGTATTAACGTCTCTAAGGAAAACAGACCAAAATATTCATGATCTTGTTCTCAGATATAGAAGAATGTTCCTAATTCAATAGGAAATTAATTTTAAAAAGTATAAAAATAAATAAATAATAACTAAATAAATACAAATAAAAT
>CM040827.1:1266533-1271533 GCA_022828995.1 Vimba vimba
ATCCACCAGTAAAGCCTCGTGAAACCAAAACACCAACATCTGAATCCTGAGCCACATGTATGAAGCGTGTATGATGATGAATGAAGCGTGTATAAAGCGTGTATGATGTATGATGATGTATGAAGCGAGGATGATGTATGATGATGTATGAAGCGTGTATGATGATGTATGAAGCGTGTGTATGATGATGTATGAAGCGTGTGTATGATGATGTATGAAGCGTGTATGATGTATGAAGCGTGTATGAAGCGTGTATGATGTATGAAGCGTGTATGATGTATGAAGCGGGTATGATAATGTATGAAGTGTGTATGATGATGTATGAAGCGTGTATGATGTATGAAGCGTGTATGATGTATGAAGCGTGTATGATAATGTATGAAGCGTGTATGATGATGCATGAAGCGTGTATGATGATGTATGAAGCGTGTATGATGATGTATGAAGCATGTATGATGATGTATGAAGCATGTATAATGATGTATGAAGCGTGTATGATGATGTATGAAGCGTGTATGATGATGTATGAAGCATGTATGATGATGTATGAAGCATGTATGATGATGTATGAAGCATGTATAATGATGTATGAAGCGTGTATGATGATGTATGAAGCGTGTATGATGATGTATGAAGCGTGTATGATGTATGAAGCATGTATGATGATGTATGAAGCTTGTGTATGATGTATGAAGCGTGTATGATGATGTATGAAGTGTGTATGAAGCGTGTATGATGTATGAAGCGTGTATGATGTATGAAGCGTGTATGATAATGTATGAAGCGTGTATGATAATGTATGAAGCGTGTATGATGATGCATGAAGCGTGTATGATAATGTATGAAGCGTGTATGATGATGCATGAAGCATGTATGATGTATGATGATGTATGAAGCATGTATGATGTATGATGATGTATGAAGCGTGTATGATGTATGATGATGTATGAAGCATGTATGATGATGTATGAAGCGTGTATGATGTATGATGATGTATGAAGCATGTATGATGATGTATGAAGCATGTATAAAGATGTATGAAGCGTGTATGATGATGTATGAAGCGTGTATGATGATGTATGAAGCGTGAATGATGATGTATGAAGCTTGTGTATGATGTATGAAGCGTGTATGATGATGTATGAAGCGTGTATGAAGCGTGTATGATGATGTATGAAGCGTGTATGATGCTGTATGAAGCGTGCATGATGCTGTATGAAGCGTGTATGATGTATGAAGCGTGTATGATGTATGAAGCGTGTATGATGCTGTATGAAGCGTGTATGATGTATGAAGCGTGTATGATGTATGAAGCGTGTATGATAATGTATGAAGCGTGTATGATGTATGATGATGTATGAAGCATGTATGATGATGTATGAAGCGTGTGTATGATGTATGAAGCGTGTATGAAGCGTGTATGATGATGTATGAAGCGTGTATGATGCTGTATGAAGCGTGTATGATGCTGTATGAAGCGTGTATGATGTATGAAGCGTGTATGATGTATGAAGCGTGTATGATAATGTATGAAGCGTGTATGATGATATATGATGCTGTATGAAGCATGTATGATGATGTATGAAGCGTGTATGATGCTGTATGAAGCGTGTATGAAGCGTGTATGATGATGTATGAAGCGTGTATGATGCTGTATGAAGCGTGTATGATGCTGTATGAAGCGTGTATGATGTATGAAGCGTGTATGATGTATGAAGCGTGTATGATAATGTATGAAGCGTGTATGATGTATGATGATGTATGAAGCATGTATGATGATGTATGAAGCGTGTGTATGATGTATGAAGCGTGTATGATGATGTATGATGCTGTATGAAACGTGTATGATGATGTATGAAGCGTGTATGATGCTGTATGAAGCGTGTATGATGATGTATGATGCTGAATGAAGCGTGTGTATGATGTATGAAGCGTGTATGATGATGTATGAAGTGTGTATGATGATGTATGAAGCGTGTGTATGATGTATGAAGCGTGTATGATGATGTATGATGCTGTATGAAGCATGTATGATGATGTATGAAGCGTGTATGATGATGTATGATGATGTATGATGCATGTGTGATGTATGAAGTGTGTATGATGATGTATGATGATGTATGAAGCGTGTATGATGATGTATGAAGCGTGTATGATGTATGAAGCGTGTATGATGATGTATGAAGCTTGTGTATGATGTATGAAGCGTGTATGATGATGTATGAAGCTTGTGTATGATGTATGAAGCGTGTATGATGATGTATGAAGCGTGTGTATGATGTATGAAGCGTGTGTGATGTATGAAGCGTGTGTGATGTATGAAGCGTGTATGATAATGTATGAAGCGTGTATGATGATGCATGAAGCGTGTATGATGATGCATGAAGCGTGTATGATGATGTATGAAGCGTGTATGATGTATGATGATGTATGAAGCATGTATAATGATGTATGAAGCGTGTATGATGATGTATGAAGCATGTATGATGATGTATGAAGCGTGTATGATGATGTATGAAGCTTGTGTATGATGTATGAAGCGTGTATGATGATGTATGAAGCGTGTATGATGCTGTATGAAGCGTGTATGATGTATGAAGCGTGTATGATGCTGTATGAAGCGTGTATGATGTATGAAGCGTGTATGATGTATGAAGCGTGTATGATGCTGTATGAAGCGTGTATGATGTATGAAGCGTGTATGATGTATGAAGCGTGTATGATGTATGAAGCGTGTATGATGTATGAAGCGTGTATGATGTATGAAGCGTGTATGATAATGTATGAAGCGTGTATGATGTATGATGATGTATGAAGTATGTATGATGATGTATGAAGCGTGTGTATGATGCATGAAGCGTGTATGATGATGCATGAAGCGTGTATGATGATGTATGAAGCGTGTATGATGTATGATGATGTATGAAGCATGTATGATGATGTATGAAGCATGTATAATGATGTATGAAGCGTGTATGATGATGTATGAAGCGTGTATGATGATGTATGAAGCGTGTATGATGATGTATGAAGCTTGTGTATGATGTATGAAGCGTGTATGATGATGTATGAAGCGTGTATGAAGCGTGTATGATGATGTATGAAGCGTGTATGATGCTGTATGAAGCGTGTATGAAGCGTGTATGATGTATGAAGCGTGTATGATGTATGAAGCGTGTATGATAATGTATGAAGCGTGTATGATAATGTATGAAGCGTGTATGATGTATGATGATGTATGAAGCATGTATGATGATGTATGAAGCGTGTGTATGATGAATGAAGCGTGTATGATGCTGTATGAAGCATGTATGATGATGTATGAAGCGTGTGTATGATGTATGAAGCGTGTATGATGATGTATGATGCTGTATGAAACGTGTATGATGATGTATGAAGCGTGTATGATGCTGTATGAAGCGTGTATGATGATGTATGATGCTGTATGAAGCGTGTGTATGATGTATGAAGCGTGTATGATGATGTATGAAGTGTGTATGATGATGTATGAAGTGTGTATGATGATGTATGAAGCGTGTGTATGATGTATGAAGCGTGTATGATGATGTATGATGCTGTATGAAGCGTGTATGATGATGTATGAAGCGTGTATGATGATGTATGATGATGTATGATGCATGTGTGATGTATGAAGCGTGTATGATGATGTATGATGATGTATGAAGCGTGTATGATGATGTATGAAGCGTGTATGATGTATGAAGCGTGTATGATGATGTATGAAGCTTGTGTATGATGTATGAAGCGTGTATGATGATGTATGAAGCGTGTATGAAGCGTGTATGATGATGTATGAAGCGTGTATGATGTATGAAGCGTGTATGATGATGTATGAAGTGTGTATGATGCTGTATGAAGCGTGTATGATGTATGAAGCGTGTATGATGTATGAAGCGTGTATGATGTATGAAGCGTATATGATAATGTATGAAGCGTGTATGATGTATAATGATGTATGAAGCATGTATGATGATGTATGAAGCATGTATAATGATGTATGAAGCGTGTATGATGATGTATGAAGCGTGTATGATGATGTATGAAGCGTGTATGATGATGTATGAAGCTTGTGTATGATGTATGAAGCGTGTATGATGATGTATGAAGCGTGTATGAAGTGTGTATGATGATGTATGAAGCGTGTATGATGCTGTATGAAGCGTGTATGAAGCGTGTATGATGTATGATGATGTATGAAGCATGTATGATGATGTATGAAGCGTGTGTATGATGTATGAAGCGTGTATGATGCTGTATGAAGCATGTATGATGATGTATGAAGCGTGTGTATGATGTATGAAGCGTGTATGATGATGTATGATGCTGTATGAAACGTGTATGATGATGTATGAAGCGTGTATGATGCTGTATGAAGCGTGTATGATGATGTATGATGCTGTATGAAGCGTGTGTATGATGTATGAAGCGTGTATGATGATGTATGAAGTGTGTATGATGATGTATGAAGCGTGTGTATGATGTATGAAGCGTGTATGATGATGTATGATGCTGTATGAAGCGTGTATGATGATGTATGAAGCGTGTATGATGATGTATGATGATGTATGATGCATGTGTGATGTATGAAGCGTGTATGATGATGTATGATGATGTATGAAGCGTGTATGATGATGTATGATGATGTATGAAGCGTGTATGATGATGTATGAAGCGTGTATGATGTATGAAGCGTGTATGATGATGTATGAAGCTTGTGTATGATGTATGAAGCGTGTATGATGATGTATGAAGCGTGTATGAAGCGTGTATGATGATGTATGAAGCGTGTATGATGTATGAAGCGTGTATGATGATGTATGAAGTGTGTATGATGCTGTATGAAGCGTGTATGATGTATGAAGCGTGTATGATGTATGAAGCGTGTATGATGTATGAAGCGTATATGATAATGTATGAAGCGTGTATGATGTATGATGATGTATGAAGCATGTATGATGATGTATGAAGCGTGTGTATGA
>CM040827.1:1276533-1279033 GCA_022828995.1 Vimba vimba
ATGATATCATGATGTGACCATAATCATATGTTGATGGATAGTCATGCATTTCAACATTTGAAATATTAATAATAACAGTGTGTGAACGGTTTATTTTCTGTCTCTTTTTCTCCTCATTGATTTGCTCTTGATTTGATTCTTTACAGAATCAAAACCTCGTTTGTAGATATTACACAATAATATCGACACGATATGACACGAACTAAAGGCGATGTGACTCTCGTGATCTCGAGGATTATAGACGAGGAACATCTCTTCATACATTTCCCCACAAACAGAACATTATTCCAGACACACACACAGGCCACAAAAACCCTGAATTCACACTCACTCACTCACACACACACACACACACACACTCACGTTCTGATGATGCGATTTACTCATCGTGTTCATAATTACAGCAGATGATGTTTGTCTGTAATGTCTGTCCATTACGCTTCACATCCATTACACACACACACACACACACACACACACACACACACACACACACACACACACACACACACACACACACACACACACACACACACAGCCTCAAAATAACTCAAAATATTGTGAGCATTCATAATTCTGTTGCACACTGTGTGTATTTACTGTATATGCAAAAATGTTATCATCATATTAGAGTGATTTCTGAAGGATCATGTGACACTGAAGACTGGAGTAATGATGCTGAAAATACAGCTTTGATCACAGGAATAAATTACACTTTACTGTATATTCACACAGAAAACAGATGATTTACATTAGAATAATATTTCACTGTTTTTATCAGATAAATGCAGCTTTGGTGAGCAGAAGAGACTCTTTCAAAAACACTTTCAAAAATCTCACCAAACCCCAAACTTTTGAATCATAGTGTATGTACATGATAAAATGACATATTTTAAAAGGTTCGAACTTTAGACAGTTTTGTTTTGATGTGAATGTGACTTCTGTTTTGTGGGAAGGAATATTTCACAGGAAATTCAAATGATCCAGGAACAGAAGTTCAAGGAAAACTCCGTCTCAAACCCCAGAGAACAAGAGGAAACACCGGTGGATTTGTGCATTTACACTAAACACGAACTCACAGACTGTAAAAGTACTAAAGAAGTATTCTTTGGAGAACCACATGTAAATGCCATGGCTCATGAATATGGTAAACATATGGTAATCATCACTAGGTGATGTCATTAGCTGTGTTTCCATTCAAAGTTGTGAATAGAACTGTGTAAAATTAAAATATATTGCATAAACATTAGTAAATAAAGCAGTGTTTCCCTCTTTCTGATCACACACTTCAACTTTGGCTTTTCAGAAACACCAAACCAACATTTGAGATGCTGCGATGTGATTGGATAACTGGACAGCGGACCAATCACAGCCTCTGCTGAGGCAGTCACATGAGTTTATTGAGTTTATGGGGAAGAAAAGATGAACTAATAGATATCAGCATGAAACTTCCCCAGTTGATTACTGACATTAAGACAAATATCTTTTGTATTACAAGTTTTTAGAATATTTATGTTTAAATATGCAAATTAGGTATTCTCTCATTAAATATACACTAATTTGCATATATTTCCAGAAGAGAAATCTGAACATTGCATAAAGTCAGATTCAAAATTCTTGTGTCATTTTGTTGACATATTAGAGTCAAAGGTTTTTACAGAGGGGATTTTGGATATCTCTTTTTATCACTCCATTAATCAGAAAAAACTGTTAACAGCCAAAAAAAAATCTATTTTCGCCCTGTTTTAGGTATAAAATGTTGTATACATCAGAATCTGAATGATATATGAACAAACCCCTCTGTAAATATAGATATAGATAGGAATACAGCTGGGAAGTTTGGTGTCTGTAAGAGCTGCTGAAGTGGAGATTTCTGGCTCAGAGAATGAAGAAAAAAAAATACATTTTAAGAAAACGGCCTTTAAAATTGACATCAGCCAATGAGATTTCGCTTTTAGAGTTAAACCAGAAAATGTCTAATAAGGGGAGAAGTTCCACTCTCAGTAAACTTCCGGCTTCTGAACTGGCTGCAGTTCCACTCTGGCTCCACATGAGGGCGCTCACAGGACGAGTGCAGTTCCACTCTGGCTCCACATGAGGGCGCTCACAGGACGAGTGCAGAATAAATGGAGGTCTATGGCGCTATACCCCTCAAAGTCCACTTTACTCAGGATATAATTTTTTGTCTAGTAATTTGAATGTTGTATTCGAAAAGAGATGCAAAGAAATTACACATTGCTGGGTGTTAGATTTTTTAGAGTCACTTATTTGCTTTAAAAAGTCTTTTAAAATGTCAATGACGTCACACACATCGTACAACCAGAGATACTGCTTTACGGCGATCCTTCAGTCACTCTGGTGCTTTCACGCTCTGCACTTTCTTTTCTCTCGAGGCATCGACAACACAGCTGACACAGGCAAACACACAACACAGCTGACACAGGCAAACACACAACACAGCTGACACAGGTAAACACACAACACAGCTGACACAGGGAAA
>CM040827.1:1284033-1286533 GCA_022828995.1 Vimba vimba
TGTATTTCAAGTAGTAGTAGTAGTAATAATAATAATAATAATAATATAATGTAAAATAATTAAAACATTATTTTTTAAGGAGTATCACAAGTGTTTAAATTTAAACTGTAAACTTGCAAAAAATAAAAGGAACTATTGAATTTCCATTTGATTACGTTAACTAAATTGTAAGTGTTATAAATTTATTTAATTAATCAGTTAAATAAACCACAATAAACTCATACAAAAAATAAATAAATAAACAAATACTGTGATATACCGTGAAAACACCAGAATATTCACTACTTTCAGTTAAAGATAAGTGAAGCTAACACAAGTTACATGGTGCACCTTAAAACTATTTTGTTCTTTTCATTACAATTGCTCAAACTTTTATCATTCTTTCATATTGGAGCTCATTCATTTTAAACCAGCATTAGCTCAACACATGTTTGCGTTACAGTGTGTTCATTTGCATTCCTCTGGATTTCACTGAATACACTCAGTCTGCACATTAAAATCTTCATCCAATGCAGAAAGACAAATATTCAGAAAGCGACAGACACATTAAGGCCATTCTGCATGCATGCAATTGCATTAAAATACAGTCTGTGGTTTCCATTTACTCTTCAATGAGCATTTGGAGGTTTATAAATAGCTGGATCTCAAAATACATGATTCTGCTATCACTTAAACTGATGTGCTGAAGTTCATTTTTTATCAGATTTTTAATCATGAGTCCAAGGCTCCAATCATGAATATTTCATTGCATCTCAGTTTCCTAGATGTGATTTGCAATCTCACATTTCAACGCAGAGTTTATCGCAACTATAGCATGAAGTGATCAACAGGTGAAACAAACAATAAATCAATGAAATCATTTGCTTTAGTTGAACTGGAATCTTTCAACGTGTCATTCCGGTTCAAGATAAACTAGTGAAACGAACACTACAAGCACTAAAACCACAAATACCACAAAATCATGATCTTACATTAAGATTAGTTTTAGTATTAGTAATTTTACTACTTAACTTATTTCAGCTTGTTGCCAAGACAACATTTCTAATTTTCTAACTAAAGTATGTTTTTCCAACTAATATTATTTTATTTCTTATTTCAATTATCGAATACATTTTAGTTATAGTTTACAGCATCGGGACCCCAGACAGCAACACAGTTTCGGTCCAGATCCGGCCCACATCTGGTACACTTGTTTAAGAATGATGTCTCATTTTAAAGACATAAATTCGACAGGTAGCCAGTGTTATTTTAGCATAACTATTATAGCTTTTATATTTTGTTCATTTTAAATTTAGTTTAAGTTTTTATTAATTTTGTTGTCTGTTTTTGTGATTTTTATTAGATTTTGTTCATTTTTTTATAGCAGGTCTATATACACCCACACGGGCCGGATGTGGGCCGGATCTGGGCCGACACTGTGTTGATGTCTGGGACTGACCCGTTCACTAGTGCAAAATCATCAGCTAATCATGACACCCTGCAGGGATATTTGCAAACAAGTTCAGCACAAAGTCTCCTCAAACCAGGTTCCACAGTTAGTGGCCTCCAGAGTTGTCACAGGGAGCGATCTGATTGGTTCGGAGGCGTGTCAATCAAACGCTGCTGGCCTATGAGGCGTGAGGCTGGAGCTCATGCCAATACGCCGTCTCCACCTGCGCCCTGTTGCACATCTCACTCCAGTGCTGGCTTCCCACATCAGAACCGTCCTGGCCAATCAGAACACGGCCCAGAATGCAACTCTTCGTGTATCGCCTTCCCTGTCAATCAATAACAGAGCCATGTCATTATAGAGGGAATGCACTGACGTCACTCCCTCAGCCGGACTAAGTGGCAGAAGAGCTGAAGAGCGACTGGATTTAATAGAGGCAACTGCAAAAACGCGTGTAAAACTTGAGTTTAAACTAAAGCTTGGACTCGATATAGTGTTTCTTACAACCTATCAAAGATCCAGTGATCATGGATATTGACATGCAGCAGGAATCGTGTTTCCTCACGTTTATATGAGCCTGATTTCCACACCGGGGAAATACATAAAGCAAATTAGCCTGTGAACGCTTTATATAAACACAATATAGGTGTAAATCCATGTGATCACTTATATTAATGTTATATATATCATCATATCATCCAGCCTTAAAACTTGTGTAGTTTTTGTCAGTGTTTATTTAAAAACGTCCAGTTATGCAGAATATACGCTGGTAAATATTTAATTGATGAGTCGTCGATACAAAATATAACAATACAATATATAGTGTGTGATTTTACCCCATAATTCAGCATATTGACGATTCATTTGCTTCTCTGTTCTGTAGCTTTCGTCAGTCTGTAAAAATATTCCTCAGATTTCTTGTCAAATCTATTTTTATATTCAATCTCAAAACTCTTTCCCGTTTTAGATGTGATCAGAAAAAACAAAAATTAAATCTCTTGCTTATGTTTTATCATTTAATCATTATAGATCTTAAATATCGTTTAATCAAATGTAATCAAACATATATTA
>CM040827.1:1294033-1296533 GCA_022828995.1 Vimba vimba
CCATCCATCCATCAGTCCGTTCCTCCACCCATTCATCCATCTATCATCCATCTGTCCGTTCCTCCATCCATCTGTCCATTCATCCATCCATCTGTCCATTCATCCATCCATCCATCCGTCCATCAGTCCGTTCCTCCACCTATTCATACATCTATCCATCCATCTGTCCGTTCCTCCATCCATCTGTCCGTTCATCCATTCATCTGTCCATTCATCCATCCATCCGTTCATTCATCCATCTGTCCATCCATCCATCAGTCCGTTCCTCCACCCATTCATCCATCTATCCATCCATCCGTCCATTCCTCCATCCATCTGTCCATTCATCCATCCATCCATCATCCATTCATTCGTCCATCTGTCCATCCATCCATCAGTCCGTTCCTCCATCCATCCATCCACACAGCTTGAAACTACAAATCTCTCTATAAACTTCCCAAATTTTCAAACTATGCAGCACTTATGCCTTTAAACTCAGTTTTTTTTGTTAAGCCATCATTCACAGTTTTTCCTCTCCTCTCTTTCCCTCCTGTGCTGCATTCCTGATCTCCTCTCTGAGGCGCAGCACTGGCTCCAGGCCACACACACACACACACACACTGGTCACACAGTCCTCGATCTCACTGCAACAGCTCTGCAGAGTTTCTATCTATCTATCTATCTATCTATCTATCTATCTATCTATCTATCTATCTATCTATCTATCTATCTATCTATCTATCTGGTCAAAATATTACTTTTGGTTCTACTTCACAAATTAATTCATACTGAAATCACAGCCATTCAGAATATTTTAGATAATGTATATGTATGTCCGAATAATGTAATATAGAGAGAGTTTATAAACCTGTTTGTCACACTATCACACTGTATAGGATCTAATTTTAAGGATCTAAACTCATGGTCTAAAGCGCACAAGTGCACTTAGGTCGTGTCTGAATCCACTTTTGCTAGAATGGTCGGTGAACCAAAAATGGTCGGTGCTCCCGGCGCTGGTCTAAAAGGGTTGTCCCTATTCTCTTAATGAGTAATGGGTGTGTTTTGGGCGTAGCGTGTAATAAACCAATCAGAGTCTCATCTCCCATTCCCTTTAAAAGCCAGTTGCGCTCGCGCCATGGCGGATTCGCTATTTACATGGAGGAATTTGCAAGCGGAAAAACTGAACGCGTCTCTAGCGAAGGAACAGATCTGCTCGTGCACAAGGTTAAAGGACGTGAAAGGACGTAGGACGCAGGACGTGAAAATGAAAACTGCGTCGGGCTGAAACTAGCAGAACAACTAGCGTGCCTAGCGCTGCATTGCGCTTGGTTTATGATAGGGCCCTTCGTTTGTCTCTCAATCACACAGCTCCTCTAATACCTTCCTCAGCCTCCGTCTCGCAGGGTTGAGTTGACAATTGAAGGTGACTATGGAATCGGGTTCCCAGTGAATCTCTGCACACGCCAGTTCCAGTTCTCCCACAGCCGTCTCCCTCAAACCAGAGAAATCCCTGCTGGACGCCGTCAGTCTGAGAGTGCAGGCCTGAAGCTCCTCTACCGATCTCACCTGAAACTGGATCGCCTCTGGACCGAGACCGAGACCCAGTCTGCGTGTCGGCGTTGGGAAGATCGGAGGCAAACAGGCCCGGATCGAGGATCCACTCAGTTTCCTCGAACCCCGATAGAGACCCAGAACTGTGACTGTGAGTTTTCCCTCTGCCGGTGAGAAAAGTAGAGTGAAGTGAAGGGATGGTGTGTGTTTGTGAAAGCTGGAGCCGTAATGTTGATTGTTATTCCCATTAAGCCTGTCGGTTTCCGAATACAAGACGTCATTATTGCGTTTTTGCGACTTCACCGCCAGGCTGAGTTTAGGAATGTTTGGAAGCGAGGAGCGAACACGAACGGCGTGTTTCGATGAAACGACGGGGGAACTGAGTCGACGCAGACTGAAACGAGACTTCGAAGCGTGAGGAAGAGAAGAGAAGGAAAGGTCTTCTGAAGGCGTCGAGCTGCTGGGATAGTCAAGGACATCGCCGTCAAGCTCCTCATACTGCTGTTTGATTGGCTGAGTGTTGATGGAAGGGGCGGGGCTAAGAGTCAGGGTCACATGATCCGCAGGTAGAGGAGGTAAGGATAGCTCCGCCTCCTTGTCATTCGTGGGATTGGATTTCTGATGCCGACAGCAGACTATGCAGCCAATCACCAGGCAGAAACAGAGAACGGCTAAACCAACAGCCAATAAGATCTGGAGATGCACTAGTGAAATAAACAAACACACATAATCAATGTAAAGATGAAAGCCTCAGTTAAAAAGAAATAGCAAGTAATAAATTTGAAGTAGAAAGACTATTGATTATTGGGGCATTTTTCCCAGTTATCTGTAGAGTCAAAACTGAATTCACCCTTTTTCTTGTAAAACAAACTCCAGTAATCTTTGAAAAATAATCTCTACAGTGAGGGCTGGATGGTGTGATGGAAAAACGTGATTATATATATACACTGCAGCGTGATTTTACAATTAT
>CM040827.1:1301533-1339033 GCA_022828995.1 Vimba vimba
ATAAGTATATATATATATATATATATATATATATATATATATATATATATATAATTTGCATTATTTTAAACCATTACTGCTGCTACAGACGGACATTTTATACAGCTCAAGTATCAATAGTTCATCTTTAAATCCAGCCAGCAAAACAAAGGATTTTCTCACAGAATTTTGTAAACCGCATCATGTGATTTTCCAAAGCCCAGCACAGCACTGCACATTTTGGATTTACCCCTTATTTAACATTTTAATCTGTCATAAAAACTTTTGGTTACAAACATGTTACAAACAGCCAAGTTGCTCTCCCAATACTCGTGTAAAAACATCTTGTTATTTTCTACTCTGACGATTACCTTCTAGATTTGTGTTTTGATTGAACTCTGCGCAGGAGAGCCATACTCCATAGGAGCGTCTGCAAAGTGCAGATGGTTATGCTACAACACTTATTTTGGGAAAAATATATTTTAAGTTGTATATACAATTGTAAATTAATAATTTTTTATGATTGTATATACAATTGTAAATTTATAATTTTTTATGAAAAATATTCAATAACTGTAATTCACTGTATTGTTGCCAAATTCAGTTCACACATCACTGATGTCATGATGGTTATACTACAACACTTATTTAAAAAAAAAAAAAAAAAGTTTTTAATTGTATATTTTGGCAACAATACAGTGAATTAGGACCAGGGGGGCGATGTTCCGGAAAACACTGAAGCTTCCCCGGGCGCCGCCATTGATTAGCAGACCATCACCTGCTGTTAGCATCCCATTGACTCCCATTCATTTTGGCGTCACTTTGACAGCGAATATCTTTACATCTGAGGCGTTTAAAGACTCCATTTGTCCATTATTTATTTCTAAAGAAACACGAAAATGAATAAAAGGCTCCATTACCTTCTATCTTACGTTATGGCCCCGTAGATGCAGTTTTTGTCAAAATAGGCTAACGATTGCGTCATTACCACGCGACTCTCTGTCGCACAGTAGAGAGATTACCGTATGGACATGAGGAGAAGCTCGTGAGCAATCGGGGGGAAAAAATGACAAAATAATTAATCAGAATACTTAGCAAAAGTTGCTCCTGCTCCAGCTCATGGACATCTCCTACTCACACTCTCCGTCTCTGCGAGATTCGGAAGGGAATGATTCAGATTTCTCTCGGCACAGCTACTAGAAGACAGACGGGTTGCTCACGTCACATCTACGTCGTCAAGCTCAGTGAGAGTCTGCGCAGTCGCTCCGCCATCAGGAAGAGAGTAATTGACTTCACTTTTCTCCGTTGAATTCTACGGAAGCGTATTGCATTCACTTGAGGAAAAAAAATCTACTCTGTTTTTCTGAATTAACGAGTTAATTATCTCAGAATTACAAGATAATTTTTCATGAAAATTATTTTTTTGCTATGTTTTTCTGAATTAACGAGTTAATTATCTCAGAATTACGAGATAATTTTTCATGAATACAATTTTTTTGCTCTGTTTTTCTGAATTAATGACTTAATTATCTCAGAATTATGAGATCATTTTTCATAAAAAAATATTTTGTTCTGTTTTTCTGAATTAACGACTTAATTATCTCAGAATTCTGAGATAATTTTTAATTTTAAAAAAATTTGCTCTGTTTTTCGGAATTAATGACTTAATTATCTCAGAATTCTGAGATAATTAAGTCGTTAATTCAGAAAAACAGAACAAAATATTTTTTTTATGAAAAATTATCTCATAATTCTGAGATAAATAAGTCATTAATTCAGAAAAACAGAGTAGATTTTGTTTCCTCAAGTGAATGCAATACGCTTCCGTAGAATCCAATGGGGTCGCTGTGTCCATTTATTTTACTGTCTTATGATTAGGACAGCAGTGATGTTTGAACTGAATTTGGCAACAATACAGTGAATTACAGTGAAGTTATTGAATATTGTTCATTATAAAAATCATAAAAATTATACATTTACATTTGTACAATTTAAATAAAATTTTCCCCAAATAAGTTTTGTAGTATAACCATCATGACATCAGTGATGTGTGAACTGAATTTGGCAACAATACAGTGAATTACAGTGCAGTTATTGCATATTTTACGTAAATAATAATCATAAAAATTATGCAAAAAGATATTTATACAAAATAAGTGTTGTAGTATAACCATCAGGGCATCAGTGATGTGTGAACTGAATTTGATGACACTATAGTGTGTGACAGTGAAGTTATTGACTGTTTTCGTAGTAACGCTTTTCGGGTTGTGCACTTTTCAGACGGTCCCTTCGGATCTGCCTCTCTCCTGCGCGCATAGAGTTCAATGTATTTTGTCCACTGCGAGGGAAAGCTCGTTTTGAGGAAAATTGTAGCTGCTTGTCTACATTACTACGATTAAAAAGAGGTGTTATTCGTGTAGTAACAACGTTTAGCTCATGAGTTATTAACCCGGGAAGTTCGAATCTGTGAATTTATTGCCAACTTTACTCAACTAGTTCGGCATCAGGGGTAACATAACTTTAGTTGATATGGCACATACTGTTATTAGTCAGACTAGCTTTTCGGTGTATGAAAGAAAGAAAATAGTCAAAACATGGACCCTTGGCGAGGAGCAGACACGGTTAGTTTATTTATTTATTAGTTGCTTTTTTTAAAAGTTCTTGTCATTTCTGACATTTGATGTTCACTATTATAACGCTAAGACCATTAAATCATCGTACATAACGCGTCTTCTCTGACATTTATGATTATGGTGTCATTTCGCGCTCTTAGCTTACTTAAATTCAATTTATTCTAATTCGTATTTATTTTAATTCAGTAAATTGTATAAATGTTTAACTGCCATATGGCGGATGGTTAAGTTACTCGTCACACATTTCGAGTTAAATGAGAACATCAGTAGCGTATGTTAGGCAGCACTGTATTGTATTTATTATAAAACTGAGTGTATAATTACAGTTATCTTGGCATTCAGATGAAGAACTACCGCATCCATCCCACTTATCAAGTGCACTGCACGCACACGCACACACACACACACACACACACACACACACACACACACACACACACACACACACACACACACACACACACACATGTGTCAGAAGATAACCGCCCTTCTGACGCTTTAATAACTTTGTGAGGAAGTTTAAACAGGCGCACTTTAAAAACTCACTCAGTCTGTCAAGACTCGCGTGTAAAGATGGACTGGACGTGTTTCTGTGTGCTGTTGATATGGATTTCATGTGTTTGTTCAACAAAACTGCATTATGATGCTCGAGTGACAGTGAAAAAAGAAGGTGAGCCAACATTTAGGCTACATGTTATATTCTTAAAATCATCATTCTGTCAAGAAAAAAACTTACCAAACACACACACACATAGGGTGGTCAAAAAGTTTGGACGTGTGTGTGTTTGTTTAGTTTTATTAATACTGACTGTAATATAGCCTATGTATATATATATATATATATAAAACTTCAACTTTTGAGTTCAGCTTGGAGGGAGAATTATTTTAATATCTAAATTATTTTTTTAAATATTATAATATTGCTAGAATATAAAAATAGGATATTAACTGATTTTATACAATTAATAGGCTATAAGGTGTTTTTTATAATAACATTTTTCTAACAATATAAGAGTAAAAATAGAATGGATATGTAATATAGTGCCTATAGCACAAGCTCCTCTCTAAAGTAATGTTTCTAGCTTACTATGCTATGGTCATTGAATGGCTTTTCTGAGGTAAATGTGACAGTTTACATTACAAGATGTTTTATTGTCGTTTTTCTGCGATTGAAACACTGATTACTTGAGACGTGATTGATTTCAGTAAGTTGTTCTGCAACATTCTTACTGATGTTGATTCATCTTTAATTAATAGCCTTCTCAGGGAACAGAGACTACAGTCGTAACCTAGATGTTCCCTTTCGAAAGGGAACTCGCACTGCGTCGATTTGACGCTATAGGAAACGATATACCAACGCCAAGGCCGCTCAAAGGCCTGGAACCAGCAGCTTCCGTGGAAGGGAATATGGCCAGGGGGTCCGAAAGGAGTCCCGCCCAGTCACTTTTTGAGGGGGACATAAAGTCAACCCCACATGCCACCAGGGAGGCTGACCTGGTCTAATTTACTGACCTAGTCTTGCCAACAACCTGTCCGTTTCCTAAACAGGGTCTCTAACGTTATTTGCCTCACTAGTGGAGGCATCCGATGGGGAGGACTGCAGATAGTGGCAGTAATTGCTCACAGACCGGATCAAAGAGGCGGGCATCTTAAAGAGTAGAACTCAGCATAGTGCTTTCTAACCCTTGCAAACGAGGGGAGTGACTCTACTCGATCCTGGATCTACACAGTGCTTCAGGGCCCTGTGGAGGCTGGGCACTCTAAAGGGACCCTAATAAGGGTAGCGTCTCCAGCTCTAAGGTTTACATTGCCAACAGGCAGTGTACTCAGCAGAAGTGCTATCGACCCTTTAAAGCAAGGGAGTAGTCTTACGCTACCGGACTATCGAGGAGGCCTACTGTAAGGCCTACAGCCTTGACTGGCCCAGGCAGTGCTGCGGCGGCTCTAAGGGAGCGTACTCAACCATCCCAAGTGGGAGGGAATAATTAATCTGTCTCTACCGGAGCTTGGGTGGTGAAGGGTGATATCATTCGAGCTATGGGTAGCAAAGTACTCTAAACAATGACCCTAACAAGGGGAGTACTATCAGCATGACCCTGAGGAGTGTATCAGGGTCGAGGCCTATTATCTTGTATTTTTTACAAAACAGATTGTACATTCTCTACTAAACCCAAGGAAATGGAGGCCACCAACAACATTCAACCTAATGACTTTAATTATTTTATTCAAGGGGCTCAGCGGGAAAAATCCTTTTTCAGTTTTAAGGCCTAGCTGGAAAAGCCTGAGCATAATGCTTCTTCCTTTCTAGAGAGAAAGGCCTGACAATGCCAGTGAGATATCTTCATGGGAGGCTTTTTTGTTGTTGAAGATAGCATGCTACCTATGCTGCTATCTACCCTGTAACACCACTAGCATTTTTACACCTAGTGCAAAAGGCAGGCCTTGGCTAGACGACTCTAGTTGTAAGAAACCTACACTCAGATATTGAGAGGCTCAAGGCGAGAATGCTCAGCAGACCGCCACTATTTTCCTAGTTACTAAGCCTAACACGAATGCTATGTGACTGAAGTTCAGAGCTATAATCTCAAAACGACTCTCAAAGTGAGGGAAGACCTGCTGCTCTAGTATAAGGTGGCTAACGAGGGCCAAATGCTTGACTCTGTAGTTATATCTGGAGCGTTGGCCTCAGTAGAATAACGCCGGTTTCACACTGCACGCGTTAGAAGAGCGTAAGCAGCGCAGGAGCAGTGCGTATGGTGAGCAGGAGCAGGACACGCGCATTTTGCTTTCACATTAGCAGCGTTTGTCACGCGCTGCTGAACCGCGGCGCGTGTACAGACAGAGTACTCTATAATGGGTAAGTTGGCATTGCTTTATTTCGTTTTAAAATACATTTAAGAGAAAAGACTTGTCAAGAAGCTTATTTTATTAATAATTTCATTTATATAACTTTTGGTTCATCATTTTTATTGTTCGGGCAACAAGTTTGTTTTTGGACATTTGTTCTTTTTAAATTGCTGTTGGTCATTTGATTGACTGTTTAAAACACAATAGATATCATCAATGCGCTTTTTGGGTAAAACTGCGGTGTATTTTGGCCATGATCAATGCATTGTCACTTTAATTCAGCGTAAGCGGCGCAGCAAAAATAGACTGGGCGCCGAAACTATCGCGGCACTGCTGCTCCTGCTCTGCTCCTGCTATGCGCCGCCTCTGCGTGCGGTGTGAATGCTCTAATCTGTTAACATGGGTGCCGAAAAAAAATACGCTCTGCTAACGCGTGCAGTGTGAAACCGGCGTGACTCCCGCTTGAGAGGAAGCCATCTCACGCAGAATGCCCATAGCATCAGATCGACCCAGTGCGAGTTCCCTTTCGAAAGGGAAACCAGCGATTTCAAAGCGTGTTTTTGAGACTGTCTTTGGTTCACTACAGTTTTAAGGAGAAAATACTCAGCAATGCTGTCGACTTATGAATTTACACATGGTTTGTCTTAAAACATATTAAAAACACCACATAGACATATAAACAACATTAAAAGCTTGATTTTTCACCAAAGGGGACTTTAAATTGTTTGAAAAACATTTTATTGGCGGATATTACATGAAAATATGTTAACGGTGTTTTATATCCAAATCTAATATTTAATAGTCAAATATTCACATTATCATGTGTCAAAGCCTCACTTCATGTTCTCATGTATTCTCATGTATTCTCATGAACTCTATGGTAATTACCCACAAACCACTCAGGGGTTCGTTTCCAACTATGACACGAATTCAACTGAACTTACGACCATATTAGTTGGCTAATGATGCTTTTGGGAAACGCAACCCAGAGCTGGTGTTGTGCATTAATAAACTGGATGCACACTTTTTGGATATTATATCTTCAGTTTTTCTCTCTCTTTCAGGTATAACCAGGTCTTCATTTGAAGACCACCATAGTGGCTTGGTTAAACTGGTCGGCATCTCTGGTAGCAAAATCATCTGGGTTGGAAGAAACGAGGCCCTTTATTCCATCACACCAGCACAAGACCTTAAACCCAAACTGGTATTTTACTTGAAACGATAATGCAAAACCACATTTAACTGCTGTGATGCAAATCATTTTAAACATTGATATACATTCAAATACTTTTTCTCATTAAGAGTTTATGGCTTGAGTAACATGATTATCAAGTTTAAAGGTTATGTTTGTGCAGTGTCAACTTTTTTGGCTTGTAATATGAGATGTTTGTTGTAATAGACTGTTTGCATCCTTGTTTAGGTAAATGTGAGTCTCTGTAATGGTGAAAGTGAAGATTCATACAATTCAGTAAGTATTAAGAAGAGAGTTTAAGGAAAATGTTAATGCAAGATTTTTGATATTCAGACTTCCTAGAGTATCAAACTTTACTGACTCTGGTTTCTACCAATCTGCTTATTACATTTTTTGTTTTAAAACCAGTTTTACTGGTTTAAATGTAAACATGACTTAACAAAACAAACAAAAAAGTGTTTTTTGGCTGCACAAGAGGAAAACATTTCTATAATATCTTGAGTTAAAATCGAAATCTATTTCTGTGAAACTTTATCAGTAAGACACACACACACACACACACACACACACACACACACGCCGACAATGCAGTGTTTAATCGAACATTAACATAAACATTATCAATGTTGTTTCAGGAGCTTCTGGTATTTTTTGTCCCATTAAAGGTCAGGTCACTAACGGCTGTTGAACTTGATTTTTCAGAATTGTTCGTACAGGCTCTCTCTGCTCAGTCAGAACGCTGATGGAAATGTGATTTTCTGCGGATCTGCTGGTGAAAATACAAAGTGCTGTTACTTGGTATGTCCTGTTTTTACTGTACGCTTTTGGAACTGGTGTGAACATATGAAGCTGAGTCTGATCTGTTTTGTTCCAGACCTCCAGTTATTCCCTGATTAACTGCTTCGAATTAGAAAGTTATGTGCCAGTTATTAATGAGCCGTCATTACTTGATGGTGAGTATTGCACACTGTTTTGAGTATTTGTGTATGTGTTTGTATTCATGTATGAAGTAAGCTTGCATTAGTTTGAGTTGCAGTTTGGTGCCACGTATTAGAATTACAAAAATAATGGTCATTCACATCTTGAGTATTTGAGGTATTGAAGGGCTGGGTTCATCATGCATTCATCAGCATCTGGTGAGCATGATATTCTGAAACACCCACTCTTCAAGAGATTCTTCACAACCAAATGGCTTGTTCATTGTTTGGCATATAGCGGAGCACTGTAGGAGGATTATTATTATTAATTTGAGGACACGGGGGGGATTGTGCTTGATTTGGTTTCTCAAACACTCCTACTTTCCCTTTCCTTCATTATTCAGTTTTGAGGAAAGTATCAAGGCACTAATCTTTAGTATAATAGCTTATATTAGGAAATAGCGTTCCAATATGATTTCACACAGGGTTGCGTGTTTGTTCTAGCAGTGGTTTAGGAAGCCGTCGACGTGTTGAAACGCTGTTACTGAAGCTCATGCTGCAACTAAACATGCATTTGCATGCAACACCATTTATTGCTGATACTACATATAACTTACTGTTAATGTTCAACTCATGTTCTGGAAAACTAACAGGAAAGTTGATGGATATTATGTAACCCTACAATAAAATATAAACATTCATGTCGTTCCAAACAAATGGAGATGTTTAGCAGAATGTTCACGCTGCTCTATTTCATACAATGGCTGTCAAGCTCCGAAAACCACCAAAAACGACATAAATGTGTAACAGCAGGTCATATGACTTTACAAGTCTTCTGCAGTCATTTGATGCTTTGTGTGAGGAACAGACTGAAATGTTATTCACTGAACATAGAAAGAGGCGCTTGGACATTTTGCTATAAATATCCCTGGAAATTCATACTGTATTCAGAATGTTCATGTTTGGTTAAACTACAGTGTCACGAATGCGTCTGAGAAGAAATTGTGATTTCTGCACATTTGTTTCTTTCATCACAACTTCAGAAAGCGGAACTGAAAGAGGAACTTAAGCTTCCGTTTACTGATGGTCTACAGTTTTTCTCCATATATAGATCTGACAGAAGGATGTTGACCCTTGATTAGTGTTTCGGTAAATTATTTGTTTAAATAATAGGAACGAGACAGGATGGTTTGATCTGTGCCGTCTTAACCTTAAATCTTAACTGATTGTTAAATCTGGTTGCATCAAGCGCATAAGGAGAATCTTCACAGACTTTCTTTCAAATCTCAAACCTGCACACACTACAAGACTTGAAAATTGTGGTGCATCACATAGTATAAGATATTCTTAAAGTCCTTCAATAATTTTATCCCTTAAAACTCATCTTTGATCACCAAAATGACTATTTTTAATATCTTGAATGTAACTCGACACCCTTGCCTCATTTAGTATGCGCGGTTCTATGAATATGCAAATGAGCCCCGCCTCCACTCACTCACTCAGCTCAGAGATCCACTGGTTGACGATCACACGTTGATCTGATTGGTTACAAGGTAGTTTGTGACGTCAGAAACACCAGCGATTTCAAAGCGTGTTTTTGAGACTGTCTTTGGTTCACTGCAGTTTTAAGGAGGAAATACTCAGCAATGGAGTCGACTTATGAATTTACACATGGTTTGTCTTAAAACATATTAAAAACACCACATAGACACATAAACAACATTAAAAGCTGGATTTTAACAAAAGGGGGACTTTCCTTCTGTGATGCTAGCGTGTTTGTCAGAGATTAGCTATTGAGATTGTTAATGTGACTCTGGTTTCATACTGGTTCAAATCACAAGAGTCCATTGTCAAGACTCTGATATTCTTCTCTTTATATATATATATATATATATGAGACTTCTGGTTTGAGTTACACACTGAAGTTTAATACTTGGTGTTAAAGAAATAATTCACCCAAAAATGAAAATTATCTCATAATTTACTCACCCTCAAGCCATCTTCTTTCAGCCGAACACAATCGGAGTTATATTAAATAATATCCCGGGTCTTCCCAGTAATGACACTGAATACTAGTGCCTTAAGAACAAATCAATCCATCATAAAAGTAATCCACACGACTCCAATGGGTTAATAAAGGCCTTCTGAAGCGAAACCATGGGTTTTTGTACCTTATAAAGTTTTAAATATGGATATTTTTCTTGTAAAAACCCATTGCTTTGCTTCAGAAGGCCTTTATTAACCCACTGGAGTCGTGTGGATTACTTTTATGATGGATTGATTTGTTTTTTGGAGCTTCAAAAACTCATGCACTATTCACTCCCATTATAAAGCTGGGAAGAACCATATTATTATTTAACACAACTCCGGATGTGTTCGTCTGAAAGAAGATAGTCTAGACACCTGAGATGACTTGACGGTGAGTAAATATTTGATCATTTTTGGTTATGTGCTCAAGGAGTCTGGGTGGACACCATATAAAATTTTATGTGGATGAAATTGAAGTTTAGACTTAGAGTAACATGCGCTGTATAACGGTCCAAGATCACTATCACACAACTCTCAACTTTCAAACTGGTTTTAAGGAGTTTTTTGTCAACTGAACGTTTGTTTTCAATATGATTGACTAGCGACAGTAATGCATTATTTGCTTTTAGCACATGCTACACGTGACGTCACGTTCTGTCTTTATTTTACCTTTCAGGTGAAATGCTGTACTTCACTAGGGCTGAGATGGGATTGTACAGAGTAAACAAGGACAAAAATCACAACATTTGGTCTCAGCCGACTCAAATGGGTGAGAAATCAGATTAAACCCAATACTACTGATATCTAATCTAACTTTATTCTGAAACATGCCGTTTTTCATTTCCCTTCATTTAGAGCTAAAGTACTTGAAGCTGATCTCCGGGAAAGGCCAATACAAGGACAACGTTTATTCCTTCTTCGCTGAGAAACACAAAAGTAAAGATGGCGAATCTGACCAGTGGATTCCGCGAGTCTCTCAGAGCTGCAAGGTGAGCAGAAACGCACAGCGAAAACATCTCGAGATCTTGTTTTATTTGACCCTGGACCACAAAACAAGTCATAAGGGTACATTTTCTGTAATTGAGATGTATGCATCATTTGAAAGCTGAATAAGTAAAAATCTGGATGAAAATCTGGAATCTGAGGGTGAAAAAAAAAATCTAAATATTGAGAAAATCACCTTTAAAGTTGTCCATTTTTGTTCCAATTTTGCTGCATCCACTCGCAAAAATAACTTTTTTATACATTTATGGTAGGAAATGTACAAAATATCCTCATGATGGAACATGATCTTTACTTAATCCTAATGATTTTTGGCATAAAAGAAAAATCGATAATTTTGACCCATAAAATGTATTGTTGGCTATTGCCACAGATATACCCGTGCGACATGTGACTCGTGGAATCTCAACAGGGGTTTAACAATATATCGTAATGCAAAAATGCAACAATATGTATTGTGTGTAGTTCACCCAAAATAAAAATTACTGTGTGAGGAAAAAAAATATTTTTTAGTGTTTTAGTGTCAGAACTACATTAAACTACTATATATAATGTTGAATATAATGTATAATAATGCAATGGGGGAATATTTGTGTGTCCTGATAATGTCAAATGTCTTGTTACCAGTAAAAAGGCCTACATTATTTTAAATATATCTAGTCAGTGACAGAGATCAAGCATATTCATCTAAAATAATTCTGTATTTTCAGCTTCAGAATCATGAATATTGTTATTCTGGTGTCTCTATTGTCCTGTGCTTTGGGTTTCAGCACCAAGTCCAAGAATATTCATTTACACCCACAATGTAACATCAAATTTAGCATTTTAATCAACAGTACATTTCTTGTTAACCTTTTATTATGTGTCTTTGAGTATCGCAATAATTACAAATAACAACTCTGCATTCTTACTAACTTTATCTAATTGAAATTCCACCCAAAATGGTCATTATTTACTCTCCCAAATGTGTATGACTTCTGTGGAACACAAAAGATTTTGAAAAATATAATTTGTCCATAAAAGGAGCGTCAATATGATCCAAAACCACAATGGACCCTAATCATCGGGCTTTACGTGACACTCCTCCTAAAAACATCTTTTGTGTTCTGCAGGATAAAGATAGTCATACCAGTTTAGAAAGATATGAGCATGGTGAGTAAATAATGACAGAATTATTTTTGATGGGACTATCCCTTTAATAGAAAATCTAAAGAAACCGGCCAATGACATCTGCCTGTCCCGATTACAGAACACTAATGCAATTTAAATTGACTTCAGATGTACAGTATGTACCAGTCAACAGTTCTGGCTTGCTAAGTTTTTTAATGTTTTGTCTCTTCGGCTCATCAAGGCTGTGTTTATTTGATTAAAAAAAAAACAACAACTGTAATATTGTTAAATATTATGACAATTTAAAATTTTCTATTTTAATATACAGTAAAGTATAATTTATTCCTGTGATCAAAGCTGAATTTTCAGCATCATTACTCCAGTCTTCAGTGTCACATGATCCTTCAGAAATCACTCTAATATGAGGATTTGATGCTCAAGAAAGTTTGAAATAGAATCTTTTGTAACATTATAAATGTCTTTACTGTAACTTTTGATCAATTTAATTAATCCTTGATGAATAAAAGTATTGATTTATTTTATTTCTTTCCCCCAAAAATAAAATAAAAATTCTTACTGACCCCAAACTTTTGAACGGAAGTGTTTAATGTTACAAAAGCTTCTATTTCAGATAAATGCTGTTCTTTTGAACTTTCTATTCATCAAAGAATCCTGAAATAAAAATGTAAAAACTGTTTTTAACACTGATAATAATCATAAATGTTTCTTGAGCATCAAATCATCATATTAGAGTGATTTCTGAAGGATCATGTGACACTGAAGACTGGAGTAATGATGCTGAAAATTCAGCTTTGATCACAGGAATAAATTACACTTTACTGTATATTCACATAGAAAACAGATGATTTACATTATAATAATATTTCACAATATTACTGTTTTTTTTTTTGTTGTATTTTTTTTTAATCAAATAAATGCAGCCTTGGTGAGCCGAAGAGACTTCCTTTAAAAACATAGATCTTGCCGATTCAAAACTGTTGACTGGTAGTGTACACAAGATTTATATAAAAAAAATGAATTATAGAAAAGCTGTCAGTATTGTAATGGAACAGTGCAAGTATCACTTCTGTTTCTCAGTCAAATTCACTTTTATAAATAATCACAGATTTGCCAGATATCAGTCAGTAAACAGCATTAAATGCAGCCTGATGTTGTTGTGTGTGTGTGTGTGAAGTGTGTGTGCATCTGGATTTCCTCTGTATCCTTTCACCTATTTTAATAGATGAAGAACTGACACCTGCATGTTTAATAAAGATGTTTCTCAGTAACTCAAACCCACATTTGTGCTAAAGGGAAATTTGATACAGGCTAATTATAAACACTGGTGCTGATGACACACGTCAAGTGTTATATCTCTGAATAGATGCATGCAAAAAAGCAGAAAATGCAATTATGAAAGAATTGATTGAACATTAAAGGAGTCATATGATGCGATTTCTTGTTTTCTTTTTTCTTTAGTGTGTTGTATAGCTGTTACTCCGTTTCACACACACTCCGTGTGCAGTGTGTATGCGGTGCAGGAGCAGCTCGTGCTATACGTGCTTTCACATCTGCTGCGTTTGCAGTGCGTAACTGATCCGCGGCTGTACCACACACACATACTCACTGTGTATTTCAAATAATATAATTATATATTAAGTTGCTCAAGCAAGTGGTAAAATATTTAACCATGTACTTATATTCAAATCGCATACATTTTAAATTAAAACTTAACAGCAGACTCATATCTTTCTTTTGCATAATTTAAATCTTTATATAATAAATCTTGCATGTCACAAATAACTTGTTTTTCCACCTCCACGAATGAGACGAGTGTTGTTCATTATGTCGCCTTGTTGTAGTTTTCCTTGATTTACCCCGGTCTTATAAAAGTAAAAAAGATAACTGTGAAAAATAGTAGTATATAATTAAATGCATTTATGGTGAGATTACTACATTTTATTTAAACGCATTTATGGTGAAATTACTACATTTTCAGGTCAATCTGTGTTCATTGACCACAAAACATGCGCTGTCACTTTAATTCAGCGTTTGCAGCACAGCAGAAATAGACTCGGTGCGGAAACGATCTTCTGATTGGCTGACTCTGCCCGCACGCTGTTCTGATTGGCTGACTCCGCCCGCACGCTGTTCTGATTGGCTGACTCAGCCCGCACGCTGTTCTGATTGGCTGACTCCGCCCGCACGCTGTTCTGATTGGCTGACTCCGCCCGCACACTGTTCTGATTGGCTGACTCCGCCCATACGCTGTTCTGATTGGCTGACTCCGCCCATACGCTGTTCTGATTGGCTGACTCCGCCCGCACGCTGTTCTGATTGGCTGTGGGTTTTGATTGATTTTGACGCATCTCGTAGACCAATTATTTGCCGCTGGAATCTTATCGCATCGCGTCTGGTTAGGACACGGTGTAATTCTCAGTGTTATTGTTGCCGCCGGCGCCGCCATGTCGTGGAGACGCTGTGGTTTTCGCTTCGAAAGCCAAACTACTTTGTTTGCCCTTCCAAAAGAGGACACAATTACAAAACAATGGTTATTCAAAAGCGAGTTTTGAGCAGTATAGAGTAGCGCTTGCTTGTCGTTTCTACGATCACAAATGCAATGCAGACATAGTTTCATGTTTACATAGTGTTCTCACACCCGTAGCGCGGCGCGTTAAAAGACAGTACAAGTCATTATAATCAGTATTTATGTCCTCAATAATATAAAACCTTGCTGATCTGGTCGCGCTGGCGAAGTTGATCGATCAGCTTCGGTCATCTGCATTTTCCTGTTCAGATTCGGGTTCGGATTGACATCATCACCTGTCATTATTGCTTCGGGAGCTGATGTTCCAAATATGCAAATGGGAGTGACATTTCCGTCACACGCTTAAGGTTTTTGGGCCAATCACAATGCACTGGATCGCTGGCCAATCAGAGCACACCACGCTTTTCAGAACGATGAGCTTTTGTAAAAATCGACGTGTTTCATAAAGGCGGGGCATAGAGGAGCAACAAGAGCACAGTATGTGTAAAATAATGACTTTTTTGAACCTAAAATGGTGTAAAAACATTGCATTAAACCAAATACACAAAATAATGAAACACCTTTTTAGAAACATCACATGACCCCATTAAATCTTGTTCCGTATGAAATCAGGGTATTGCTGTAGATTTATGGTCCTTGTTTCAATTTCCTTGATTGCATTAGATCGTTTGAGAAATATTGTGCAAGTCAGGCCTTTTGGCAATCACAGAGTGATGCAAAAAAACACACAGAACTTATTTTAATTGTGGTCATTTACTCACCCTCATCATCAGGCCAAACCCATATGACTTTTTCTTCTGTGCAACACAACCGGTATTTAGCTGAATGTTCATATTGCTTTTTATAAACAGTGTAAGCACAAAACACCATAAACAAGTCCATATGACCTGAATATTGACATGCGCTGACCCGAAGTCGATGTGTTTCAGAATGACCGTGGCGGTCCGAAGGCTCTCCTTCAGAACAGCTGGACCTCGATGATCTACGCCCGTCTGCTCTGTGGGAGAGGCCATGACTTCAGTCAGCTGATAGATGTGGCCACACTACAAACGGACGACGACATCAAGATTTATGCGCTTTTCAGAAACTATTGGTAAGGCAAACACTATCTCACGCTTCGCGGTGTAGAGGGTATGCGTGTGACGTCGAACGGTTACACTCACTGAGTGGCAGAAACACTGAGTGGCAGCAACACCGAACGGCAGAAACACTGAACGGTTTTCAGCCGCGAAAAACAGAACGCATCTAAAACGGGAAAGAGTTTTGATGATTGACTGTACAACTACATTTGACAAGAAATCTGAGGTTTATTTTCACAGTCTGACGAGAAAACAGAACAGAGAAGCGAATGTTTCTGCAATTCGCAGAGAAATGTGGATTTGCAGTTTCATTTTGTGTCGATATGCTGAATTAGGGGTAAAATCATACACTGTCAATTAAATATTTACCAGCGTATATTCTGCATAATTGGATGTTTTTAAATAAACACTGACAAAAAACTACAAGTTTTAAGGCTGGACGATATGATTATATATATAACATTGATAAAAGTGATCACATGGATTTACACCTATATTGTATTTATATAAAGCGTTCACAGGCTAATTAGCTTTATGTTTTTCCCCGGTGTGGAAATCAGGCTCATATAAACGTGAGGAAACACGATTCCTGCTGCATGTCAATATCCATGATCTCTGGATCTTTGGTAGGTTGTAAGAAACACTATATCGAGTCCAAGCTTTAGTTTAAACTGATAATCATTTGTTTTACTCAAATTTTCGCAGTTTCTCCTCTTAAATCCAGTCGCTCAGCAGCTCTTCTGCCGCTCAGTCCGAATGAGAGAGTGCGTTCCCGCGGGAAAGTGACGCCAATGCAAACCCTCTATATTTTATTGTAGGTGATCAGCTTTCTCCATCTACAGTCTGTCGCCTTAATTATCAATTAATCGATTTTAACTGATTCTCAGTTTGATGAACCGAATTTGCTTCTTAAATCCTTAGAATTTCTCTTTTTTTAGTTGATGCTTGCATAAAACCTCTAATAAGCTTTGTGCTTTGATATTTTTGAAATGAAACAAAGTCTCAGCTTTCAAATTCTGTCAGTTTTATCATTAAATTCAAACAATAAACATGGTTTTGTGGCTCTTTAATGTGGCATGACTAGTCATCTCTTCCTCTTTAGGAATGTTGAAAGATACAGGACAACTTACTGAAGTCAGTCATGTAATCAGTGTTTCAACAGCCCATTCAGTGACTATTAACTTGATAATCAGCTGGAAAAATGACACTAGAGAGGAGCATTTTGATTAATATATGCTCAAAATTACATGTTTTAACTTATTCTTCAATATTTAATGTTTGAATAAATCCGTTATGACAGCGAACATTTAAATGTCTATTTTCAACAAATTTGTGTAGAAACATATTTATGTCATCACAAACTTTATTATTATAAAAATGCCTTGTGTAAATGTTTTATACAAATCAGTTGTTAATTTTAACCTTTAATATTATAGTAAAGTTTACAACATTAATTGAGATTTTTACCGTACGGTCCCTAAAATATATATCCAAATGCATCGACATTGATTAGAATCGAGTCTTTCACATCAGTGTATAATGCTAACATGACTGACGGTAAGTCACTTGACATTTACATGTTGATGTCTGCCATTTGACACAGTTCCACAAACACTGAGAAAGAAAGAGAAGTTGTGTGTGAAGTGTGAAGCTCTGTGTCTCTGTTTACAGGAACATGAGTGCTGTGTGTGTTTATAACATGTCCAAAATCAGCACTATCTTCACTTCCTCTGAATTCAACTCCACCAACGTTCCTGCGGGTCACCGGCCGGGAAAGGTGAGGATTATGCCGTCACTAAAGCGATACTGAAGCTTGTATAATCGCAAAAAGAGAACTATATTATCACCCAACTGTAATCTGCTAAATGCGACTATAGGGCATGAAGATATTAGGGTATAATAAACATCTTGAATTTCTGAACAATGTTTATTGTGAAAAGCGCTAGGCCTATACAAATTAAATTTGACTTGTACTGTCAATATTGTGTGTAAGCTTGTTTCCGCCACGGAAAATAAAAAGGTAATTGCGACTTTTTATCTCAGAATTACGAGATGAAGTCAGAATTGTGTTGTAAAGTCAGAATTGCGAGATATAAAGTCGAAATTGTGAGATAAAAAGTCACTATTATCTTTTGCAATGTTTTATTCTGTGGCGGAAACAAGCTTCCATAATATTGTCACGAGCTCAACAATATCCGGCTTTCTTCTTCAGCAACAGAGTATTTGTCATTTACTTTCCCCGCAGGAACTTTACTACAGTAAATGATTCATTCTAGAGTTCTGAAACATAAACCAAACCAAACCACAAGACTCTGTGCTGTCTTTTACGAGGGAATGAATGAACTACACATCTCATAAACTGAATGATGTAATCCAGTCAGTCTGGGTTTTATAGCATACATCACTTCAATTCTTGATAGAGATTCTGAATTGTTGCCGAATTGTTGAGCTCTGATTAACGTCAGTCACGGTTATCTTTCCCATTCCTTCTAACTAACTACTCGTCGTTCTTTTAGTGTGTCAATAACAGTGCTGGTCTGAGCTCTGAGGTGCTGAAGTTCATGCCGGTGCGTCCCGAGATGAAGGATTGGGTGATGCCAGAGAACGAACCCCTGCTGTTCAGACACCACCATTACACACACATCCAGGTGGACCGAGAACAAAACGAGACCGTCCTGCTTCTGTCTCTAGGTACGTGAATCTGTCACTAAAGATGGGAACCTTTACGATTCAGATGCATAAACTTGGCCACTATGTTAAGACCGAGGGCCCAGTGCTATTGACTTTGTACATGTTTCATTCCTATTTTGCACCCGACGCACGCGGACTTTTCCCTCCACAGACGCACGTCAGTAAACTAGGGAATGAACTTGCGCTCCCGGGGGCGGTTCAGCGAAAAGAGGAGGCGTGTTCCGGCGCAAACGTTCCCTGGTGCTATTTTGCAGTTTCAGAAAACAATTCCTCCACAGACCAGGAGAAACCTCGTCTAAAGTCAGTGGCGCGTTCAGATGATATTTTAAGGGCGAATGCTTGGCCATAATGTAGCGTGTGCACAACACACACACAATTTGATTCTCTCATCTACACAGACGCAGCATTTGACATTTTTTCAAATCATACATTATTACAAGGAAAAATATTACCACATGAGGGAAATCAGTGTTGTGTCCATGAAGATGCGAAAAATAGGCATAAATCTAGCTTACACATTTACCCAAATTATCATACGCCTGTTTAACCGAAGCTAATTTGTGTGTGTTTCTCCATCCCCAATGTCACTTCTCTGTGTTTTACGGCCCTGACGAGAACGTCGGTCTCCTCGGCTGTGAACCGCTCCTGGCAAATCCGCCGTTATAATAGCAAGCCGCCATGGAACAAGCGCGCCTGCTCTTAAAGGGAATGTGAGATGTCGCTCTGATTGGTTGATTTCACGTTACGCCCAAACCACACCTATGAGTAATGAAGCGACTTCAGACCAACACATTTTAGATTGCGTCGGGCGCAAGAGTCATTTATCCCGCCGGTATAATAGCAACAGCGCCCGAGACCCGCCCACAAAGTTACTTGCGTTTCGCGCTTGATACTTGCGTTTCAGATCGTTAAAATGGGCCCCGTGTCTTAAGCACTAGTTTGACCAACTAGCAGTTAGACAAGAGATAATCAGTCTTACTTTTCCACTTCAAATTAGACTGATCTCCTTTTTATGTAACTGGCTTTAAAAAATAAGGACCAGTTTTGAAGAAAAAAAAAATTAGATGAATAACTTTTAAGACTAAGTCTAAGCAGTTTATGCCTCCGGCCAAAGGTCCTCGAGTATAAAGGTGTGCATATAGTGATCCTGAATGTGAACATGCAACAGTTTCCAAAATGTCCCCATGGGCGATTTATAAAACTTCAGTATGCATTCCTCTTTATTAATCACAGCTTATCTAAAAATTCCAGCGCATCATTTCCATATACAGAACTCCCACAAACATATCTTTATGGTTTAGATGAAGCGCGCCTGTTTAAGAAGACATTCTCAGAATCAATGTCAGATTATTTTAATTACTGGTATAAGAGTGGAAAAGTCTGTAAATTCATAAGTCGACACCATTGCTGAGTATTTTCTCTTTAAAACTGCAGTGAAGTGAGTGGAGGCGGGGCTCATTTGCATATTCATAAACCACGCATACTAAATGAGGCAAGGTTGTCGAGTTACATTCAAGATATTTTAAAGCATGAAGACATTTTGTTCAAGGAAAAAACTTTTCAATATGTAATTTTAGTGATCAAAGATGAGTTTTAAGAGTTTAAAATTATTGACCACAGGGGGATTTGAAGATGATTTGGCTCATGAGTCAGTCTATCAAACTGTTTATTTTTATGACTTGCTTCCCGTTGAACATCCTGCTCATGTGTCACCTGGGCTGATAAATAGGTTGTAAATGCAGTTTCATGTTGATTTAAACTCATATCAGTTTCACATTTACATGACCAGTTCTACAGGAAAAGGCTTGGACGTGTAATTGCTAGAAAAATGTAATGAATCATTGATAACGTCGTGTTAGTCAGAAGACTGAGGCTGAATAAACAAATAAGTGTGTGAGGAGTGTAGTATGATTTATCAAATCGACACAATCTAATAGTTTCAAACCCTAGTGAGCGGTCTAACTCATCATAGAGGGAATGCATTGATGTCTCTTTCCTGCGGGAACACGCTCCCTCAGCCGGACTGAGCGGCAGAAGAGCTGCTGAGCGACTGCATTTAAGAGGAGAAACTGAGAGAACGCGTGTAAAACAAACGATTATCAGTTTAAACTAAAGCTTTATATAAACACAATATAGGTGTAAATCCATGTGATCACTCATATCAGTGTTATATATATCATCATATCATCCAGCCTTAAAACTTGTGTAGTTTTTTGTCAGTGTTTATTTAAAAATATACGATGGTAAATATTTAATTGATGAGTTGTAAATACAATATATAACAATACAGTATATAGTGTGTGATTTTACCCCTAATTCTGTATATTGACACACAATGAAAACTGCAAATCCAGCTTTCTCTGCCCGGATCCAGTTTCTGTGAATTCATTTGCTTCTGTTCTGTAGCTTTCGTCAGTCTGTAAAAATATATCTCAGATTTCTTGTAAAATCTGTTTGTACAGTCAATCTCAAAGCCCGTTTTAAATGTGTTTTGTGTGTTTTTCATGGCATTCACGCTGAAAAAAGATGCTTTGCCACACAGTGTTTTTGCCACAGTGTTTTTGCCACACAGTGTGTGTAACCGCAGTCACTCTGGCCTTGTGGCCTGAAAATTAGGCAACCAACTATTTCATGCAAAAGCAACATGTAACATCAAACCGGATTTGGAGTCGGGCATCTTGAATGTTTCCCATATAGAGATGTGTGTATGATGTGCATGTGACAGACGGGTTAGTTATATGTCCTGTTGTTATATTGAAAGTGTTTTTTATTCTCTCACAGAAAGTGGACGGGTCCATAAAGTCCTGGAAAAGCCTGTTTTTGTGATTGCGGAGTATCAGCCGTTTCCACACAGGACACACATCACCGGCATGCTTCTGGACACTTCTGAGGTACGACACACGAAACATCCACTTCCTCATGACATAAACACCTCAATGCATGCTAAAGTAAAAGAAGATGAGAATGATGATCATGGGACGCATAATCTGATCAAATGTATATTTTGAATGCAATGCAAGTCGCTTTGAACAATACCGTATATATGATGTACGAACACCCTATGCTTTGAGCTTTGAATATAATATAGCTGTTTTATTTTGCTTTTAATAACTCTGAAGATGTAGATACTAGGGATGCACGATATATCGGTATCAGCCGATATATGCTAATTTTTAATGTTATCGTTATCGGCCTGAAAAGAAAATATGGCCGATATATTAAAGCTGATACATCTGACTCTTCAGATGCGCAGTTCAACATGATGGATTTAAATTGCTTGAAATATGATTGGAATCACTTCAAAGAAGGAAAATACGGTTCAGTGCAACATGTGCAAGTCTGTCATATCGGCTACATAAAATTATCATGAGAACATTATAATTGTGTTTGGGAAGTGGATTTTAATGGTGAGACTTTTGTTTTTGTAATCAGGCTCTCAAAAATTATATAAAATTTGGATTTAGATTTATCGAAATATAACGAATTATCGGTTATCGGCCAAAATGTTCGTATCGTTGCGTCCCTGAAGAGCGCTCAGTTGTTAGTCTCTTAACTTGGTTCTTTAGAATCTATGATCGATCTTCATTCTTTGTAATCTCATAAATGTATCATTGGTGTTACTGATGTATGCGGTGTTTAATTTCTCAGAAGCGTCTGTTCGTGAGCTCCAGTAATGAGGTTGTTCAGATCGACCTGCAGACATGTGGGGTGTACGGAGATGAGTGTATAGAGTGCAGGTTATCTCGAGACCCCTACTGTGTTTGGAACGGTTTGCGTTGCACCATCAAAGCCAAGTAAGCCCCCCACCCACATACACACACACACACACACACACACACACTCACACACACACACAAACAGGCGCACATATCTTTGTGGGGACTCTCCATAGACGTAATGGTTTTTATACAGTACAAACTGTATATTCTGTCCCCTTACACTAACCCTACCCCTAAACCTACCCATCACAGAAAACTTTCTGCATTTTTACATTTTCAAAAAAATTTCATTTAGTATGTTTATTAACCCATTTCCCTCATGGGGACCGCTGGCTGGTCCCCACAATGGAGGTGATCTCAGGTTTTACTATCCTTGTGGGGCCATTTGGTTCCCACAATGTAATATAAACAAAAACACACACACACACACACACACACACACACACACACACACACACACACACCCACCCACGCCTGCTTCCTCTCTGATAACATGTATTTTTTTAGCATGAGCCACAAACTTAAAGCCGTGTTAATAAAGCTCTTAGTAGTCCAGTGATATCTTGAAAGAAATGTAATGTTTTCTGGGTGGTTGTGCGGTGGTTTCATACTGGTTTCTCTGATCTGCAGAATAAATTACACACTAAAGTTTCATACTTAGTGTTTGAGGTTTGTTCAAATCATTACGAGCACTAGTAAGAATGCCGCTGGACTTGCAGTGTGCAGATCAAGCAACACTGAGTCATTCTGAAACCACTATAACCACTGAAAAAACTCTTAACCGGTTTCCATCGCTTCAACTACTCTGACAACTCAACCACAAAATACATATTTTAATATATTTACACTCATTTCCATATTTTTTACCACTGAAACACAACTCCCCCACACACCCACAACTGAAACACTGCATCATTCAAATCTATGCAAAATAATTTTTTATGGAAGTATGAGTATCAGTGATGTTTCTTGTTTTCCACAGAGGCCGAGCCAAAGACCCCCACGACTGCAGTAAGTCTGGCTCTGGGATTTTCCCTGTGTGATTTTCCCTGAAATGACATTTGTGGTTGCGATTATGAGTTGCTTTTCACTTTTAAATTAATTTCAAATGAACTCAGCCCACCTACAGGTAGTCTAGGGTTTGTTACTGTGGTCTACATCATAAACCAATGTTTTATGCTAATCATTAGGGCTGGGGGTCGTTTCTAATGTTCCGATTCGTCAATTTTCACCCCCGCCACAAAAAATTTGAATGAATAAAATAATGTATCCTTATATTGTAATAAGATTATGACACCCAAAATTTTAGATACCAGCCAAATTGAATGAATCTTGATTCCAATTTCAATGCCACAGCAGAAACTTACTAATATCAATTTCAAAGATTATTAAAAAACAAACAGGCATTAATAAAAAAATATAAAAATAATAATAATTAAACTACAAGCAATAGCACAAATAAATAAATACATACAGAAAGATACAACTGAAATAATCAGTGCTTTAAAGGTTTTTCCAGGATCTAACTGTAGTTTTCAGGTACAGAATCTGAATAAAGTAAACACATGTAAAATAACACTGTATATAATCTTCACTGTACAAATTAAATAAAGATTAATCCTTGTTAAAGTTACAAAAACTTCTGTCTTTTGTAGTTTGATTAACAGAAGAGACGGCAGCAGGAATATTAGGCTGCTGTCTCTTTAAGACGAATGCGCAGATCTAATATACTGATACACGAAAAAACGAAATTTAAATAAAGAAAAACGAAATTTAAATAAAGAAAAAACTAAATTTAAATAAAGAAAAACGAAATTTAAATAAAGAAAAAACGAAATTTAAATAAAGAAAAAACGAAATTTAAATAAAGAAAAACGAAATTTAAATAAAGAAAAAACAAAATTTAAATAAAGAAAAATTTAATTTAAATAAAGAAAAAACGAAATTTAAATAAAGAAAAAACGAAATTTAAATAAAGAAAAACGAAATTTAAATAAAGAAAAAACTAAATTTAAATAAAGAAAAACGAAATTTAAATAAAGAAAAACGAAATTTAAATAAAGAAAAATGAAATTTAAATAAAGAAAAACAAAATTAAAAATGAGATTAATTTAGATTGATAATAACGGGTAAAAATCTTAATACATTTTGTTTCTATTATTCTATTTTCCACAATTTAACCCAAAACACCAGCTCAGGCATGCACTTCTGTCCACACACACACACACACACACACACACACTCCGCTGTTCTGCGCTCTAGCCAGAGAACACTCCCGTTGCAGGAACACTTTAGTAGGCCAAGAAGAAGCAAATATATTTATTAAGTATAACGAGGTTGGGTTCCTTCAACTGTCCATCCTATTAAAAATGGCTAGGCTATATAAGATAATTGTAAAAAAAGAGTATTGTATTTCGTCAGATTTTATAGTGTCAAACATATTCAAGCGCGAATGAGAACCGTTTCGAGGGGGATGACAAAAAAAAACACGAATATTCGAATGTCAAATTTTCAAGTCGAATACCAACCCACCGAATGAATATTTGAATATTCGGGTCCAGCCCTAATGGAGTCGACCACGTTTTATAAAACGATTAATCAAAAACTAGATTTGGGAAACCCTGCATTCGAGTCTGACATGCTAATGCTAACACTACAATAATGAGTCACATAAAACATTTAGTTAAACTGTTTCTGCGTATGGTATAGAATGAACTATATTTATAATCAACAAGCTTCATTCATCATCTCAGAATGATGAATATGATCTCTGAACCTGTGGTGTATTCTGGGATTGCTATCTAACAGGTTTTGTAAAAGAATGAAATGTTTTCAGAATTTGTCAGTTCAACAGAAAGCTAAATCACATGACGTCTGTTCCACAGAGACGCCTGCAGCCGAGCCTTCAAGGACTGAGTTCAGTGGCGAGACGGCAGTGGTTCGTGTCCCGGAGTCCTCTAGTCACTTCCTGCTCTGCCCGACGACATCACATCACGCCACGTACCACTGGCAGCACGGGAGCGCGCGCGAGGAGTGTGTTGGTTCGGATCAGGGCTGCTTGTATCTCATCGAGAGCATGAGCGAGACTCACGAAGGCTCGTACACGTGCGTGTCTTCAGAGGACGTCTATAACAGGACCGTCGCTCATTACCAGCTGCGCATGAGCCGCTCAGACGCTCACCGCCTCACTCCTGTGCCGTTACTTCTGCTCACAGTGATGTCACTTCCTGTTTTACACCTTTGAAAGTATTATCTGAGTATAATCGGCACACCTTTATTTCTAAAGCGCTGTAAACAAGAGTTTCAAAGCTGATGAACTGGAATACAGCGATCAGTGACACAAGAACTCGGATCTAGAAAGACAAGTGCCATTGTTCAGATGGAAAATATATTAATTTAATTATGGAATGTATTGAATTGAATATTATTAATGGAATTATAATATTCATTTTATTGATTATCACTGCCAGAGCTTTTACTATTCTTACAATTTGATGAAAGATTGTAAATATTTTTGTATTTACAATAATTTTGCACTGATGGATCACTCATGTGACCTGGACTTTTCTAATACTCCAATATATACCAGATATATACAGGATATGAAACGTGCAATATCATACGAGTCATGTTGATCATCAGTCATGAGAGTATGGGAACACACGAGGTTGGTGTGGGAGAGGATCCGTTCGGATCTGATGATTCCACTTCATTATTTACAGGATGTGGAGAGATTATTGTTGTTGTGTTTATGATCAGCGGTGATATAATCATGTGATCTACCAGTCAAACATTCAGAATGTGTTCCTCTTCATCTTAAAAACTCTTTATATCTAAACAAATTACTAAAATTAAATTAATAAAAATAACTGAGCTTTTCAGATCTAGACAAAGAAGCTCAAATATTACAGTTTTCATGTGCATCATATTTTAATCACATCATTCCCAGAATTCCAGTTTATCAACAATCATGTGTCTGAACGTTTGACTCCATGTGTAGCGTTGTTATTTATTGTGTTAAAACTAATAATTTATAATTTAAGATGATTAAATATAGATAAAACTATAAAGAGGATTTGATTGATCAGTCAGGAGGACGTTCCAGTTTTGATTATTTCCTCATGTCTAAATGTCATACATTATGAAATATCAATTCAACTCTCGGTTTTTGTAAAGAAAGTGTTTAAGATTGACACACAACTAGTGTCACGCGTCTTTTTCATCACTCGATTATTGTAAAGTGACATTAAGATTTGAAATACTTGTTGAATTACTCAGTTTTATTCAGTGTTTGCTCCGAGTCAGGTGTTCAGTGTGGAACGTGACGCGACTGGAAGTCATATTTATTTTGAGTGAAAGATGAATGTATTAATAACCACTGTGATGTGACTAACTTGGTTTATATATATATATATATATATATATATATATATATATATATATATACACACACACTGTATAGAACCATGTACATATATGCCACAAATGTCTATTTTCTCTCTCTTGTATATTTCCTGATATATATTTATATTTATATGGCACTGTGAACTTCCTCATTTGAAATGTTCCAGATAACTGGAGAAGCCTCTACAGCAGAGTCACTGCGCATGAGCAATGAGGAGCTGAAGGTCAAACACACCCAGCATCAAAGGTCATGAAACTGGAATGAATGTGTTCACATGTGGTGATGATGATGATCAGTGCTTCTGTGAAAGGCCTCTGAATAAAGACTTATGAAAGCACGAACGCTCCTCTCTTGGTGTAACTGAGACATCATCACCCACAGGAAGTGACTAACCCTCGAGTCTCTTCACTGATGCTGGTCTGAACACACTGAACTCTTACAGTGATGCAACATCTGCTGGGTTTCCAGAGAACGCTTGTCTCAATGTGGTTCCTTTTTTTTTTTTTTTTTAAACCCGCAGACTCACAAAACCTTTACTGAGAGTAATGCCCAGCTGAAGAGAGAACTAGAGATGCACGATATATTCTGTTCACACAACTGACACACAACTAGTGTGTAAATGTGCTTTGTTGACACGACAATTGTTTCAATGTATTGCCAAAGCATTTCTAATTTTTACTGTGAATCATCATAGATGCACCTTTACATACAGAACAATAAAGCAGAACAATCAACCAACATTTTAGAATTCTATGAACAATTTAGAATTCTGTGTGTGTGTGTGTTTGTGAGTGTGTGAGTGAGTGTATGTGTGTGTGAGTGAGTGTGTGTGTGTGTGTGTGAGTGTGTTGGTGTTGGTGTTGAGTGAGTGTTTGTGTGTGTGTGTGTGTGTGTGTGTGTGTGTGTGTGTGTGTGCATCACTGATTAGTCGACTCCTCCCTCTTGTTTTGACAGGCATCAGTGTATCTGCTACTAGTAGGATACAATCTCTTTTTTTTACCTAATTAATGTTGAAGTTGTGTTGAGCACGATATATATATATATATTTATTACATGGCTTGGTTGAATTCTAATGTAGAGTGCGGTGTTATTTCTTGATATCAGACGCTGCTGAGGATAATACACCGTTGCCATGGAGAACAGAGTGTTGCTATGGACGCAGGATTCTAACCGTAGAGACGGAAGTCACGGAACGGACTATTTTCTTTAGCGGAAGCAATACTATTGTTTTTAAATCAATAAACTCCTTTTTAAATCAATATTTTGTGTCAAATTATTGATTTATTTGGTGGGTAGCCATGTAATAAGCGGGATAATGTAGAGCGAGGCGGTTGTTATAGCGAATACAACCCCTAATATGTTTCCCACTTTTTTTTGTTGTTGTTGGAGGAGCTTGGTATCTCTAGGGGGGTCCGGGGGCATGCCCCCCCGGGAGAAAATTTTGTACATTTTAAAGATAAATTCATTAATCTGTTGCACTTTGAGTCACCCGAATCCACTATTAAAAATAAATAATCCGCCCGCAAACCGCCCATATTCGATTTAGATATCTGCATCTGATCATCACATTACAATTATTCAAATTCTTAGTGTTAAGCATGATAATATGGTAACATATCACACTGAAGTTGGCTGATTTTAAATGAACATTTATTTAAAATAAAAGTTCTTCTTTTGGCAAAATTACATTTCCTTAATAGCCTAAACCAGAGGCTTTACTCCATTCAAGCTTAAATTGTCAATGTTTCATTACGTCACTGTTTGAAAACACTCAGAATAATTTTCTGTACCTTTATAAAGGGCATTTTCCCCTAATTTTATTAAATGAATGCTCCATCTTTCATTTCAAATTCTTAAATTTGATAAATATATTCAATTAAAATAATTAGACTGTTACCAATAAAATTAAATAATTTACATTGAAAAATTATAACTGTATTAGATTATTTTAAATATTTCTGTATATAGAAATAAGGAATGTTGAAAAGAATGATACTTTATGAAACTCGCGTTTTGTCATTCAACTGACACTTGCGTGAGAAGTTGAAGTCGTTCTCTATCTCCGTTGCTTCTAGCGCCACGGTGGTTAAAAATGGTACGGTCCACAATAGGGGTGTCTGAAATCGCTTTACATTAAAATGATCCTACAGTGAGTTGACTTGTATTGTAACTGTAATTAAATTTTTTCACAATATCAGAAAAAATATCTGACCCCCCCAAAACTGATATTTCTGTCCCTTTGGGGGGTACTTGGTCTTCATTGGGGGGTATAGTACCCCCCAGTACCCCCTGTAATTCGAACTATGCCTGTCGGGGGTGTATTCGCTATAACAACTGCCTCACTCTATATTATCCCTTACACACACACACACACACACACACACACACACACACACACACACATATACACATACATATATATATATATATATATATATATATATATATATATATATATATATATATATATATATATATATATATATATGCATGTCACTATATCGGTAGATATATGTTCATTTTTAATGTTATCGTTATCAGCCCAATAAGAAAATCTGACGATATATTACAGTTTTTCTCGATTGCTTAAACACATTTCTTGAAACTATGCCTCGTATTCTCAAAACTATAAACACAAATCCATAACATCTCACCCAATTCCCCAAACATCCTATTTTCAGGTCAAAATGAAGCTCTACACTCAAAACCATTCACTCTTGCTGAAAAACCAAACTTTGCCCTCAGACAGGACACACAAGCCCTCAAAATCACACACACTACAACATAGTCTAAGACACTGGTGCAATAAATTCAAAACAACATTTCCAAAACTGTTAAGTTATGTTGCTTGTGGTTCCCCCCTCACAAACCTTTTCACATGATGAACACAAAAGACACAACCAGTGGATACACTGGCACATTTTTATTCATACACAGAAAACACACACACACACAAAAAATATTTATTTTCCTGTTTTACTCTTTTTTTTTTTTTTTACTCTTTTTTTTTTTACTCTCTCCTCTAATTGTTTTTTATATTTACTTACAGTAAGATGTGTGTGACCAACATATGACAGTAAAAGAGCACACACAAACCTTATTCTAATATGGAATTGTATTGGAATGGTAAAGAGTGTTGGTCGTGACAGGAGGGCCTCCACTCAAGGAGACAATATGATGAACACGTCTAAGAAAGTTCCACATATGGTTGAAATACCATCATTGGCCTAGAAAGATAACATTCTGGGAGTCAAGACTATAAAGGAGAAAGGATGCCCTCTCTTCACTGTCACACTCTGCAGCCGCTCTGTGTGACTGTACGACTGCTGGCCTTTTCTTGCAAGAAAATAAACCTCATCAAAGATTATTGGAAATGTTTGTCTCTTATTCAGTGATAGAATTTTGTTTGCCACCACACCTCCCTGAAGGTTCTCGAGGCGACGGTAAAGCGACTCAAATTTGGCCTTACTCATAGCCCAGCCTCCCTCATAATCACACCATTGACAAAGACATGGGCAACTAGAGTGGCTTTTAATTTCATCTGAGACTGCTTGTCTTCTTGCCCTTGCCCTTCCTCCTCCTCATTCTTATCCCTCTTCCTTCATGTCTTTCTGGATCCATTGTTCCAAAACGCAATAAACTGATTTGGGCCCTTTTATATATCTATTGAAGGTTCTGATTGATGTGTGTTAAATTTTGACTCTTAGTGTTTCCACCTGGATAATTGTGTGCTAACTGAGCTGAAGCTGTGCTGACTTGAGTGAACAATATTGAATGCTAGTGCTTTCTAAATGGCAACATGGTCTAAGCAATGAGAAATGAAGGGATTTGTGTGTAGAGTTTTGCAGTGACAGTTCAACAAATCTGACTCATGTGTCAAAGCAGGGAATAGTGTTTATAGTTTAGTGAAATGGGTGTGCTTTTTGATAAATGGCGTTATGGTTTTGAAATTTTAGTTCAAAAGCCTGGTTATAGTGTTTAAGCAATTGAGAAAAACTGTAAAGCCGATAATAATGGATTATTCCTCCAGCCGAGACTCTTCAGATTCGCTGTTCCTGCAAGCACATCACTTCCAGTTTCAAGATCACTTTTGCATTTGTTTCGGTTTGTGCAGACAGGAACACCAAAGTAGAAGTATTCTCAGCACAGCACAAGAGTTAAAGTCCCCCTGTGGTGTAAATCCAGCTTATAATGTTGTTTATGTGTCTATGTGGTGTTTTTAATCTGCTTTAAGACAAACCATGTGTAAATTCATAAGTCGACTCCATTGCTGAGTATTTCCTCCTTAAAACTGCAGTGAACCAAAGACAGTCTCAAAAACACGCTTTGAAATCGCTGGTGTTTCTGACGTCACAAACTACCTTGTAACCAATCAGATCAACGTGTGATCGTCAACCAGTGGATCTCTGAGCTGAGTGAGTGAGTGGAGGCGGGGCTCATTTGCATATTCATAGAACCGCGCATACTAAATGAGGCAAGGGTGTCGAGTTACATTCAAGATATTTAAAAGCATGAAGACATTTTTAAATATGTAATTTTGGAGAGTTTTAATGGATAAATGATCGACTACAGGGGGACTTTAAGATAAGTTATTATACTAAATAAATAGCGATTTACGATAGTTAAGAATAATCTTTTCAAGAATTTGAATTCTTCAGTTTTATCTTAAGGGAAGAACGTCCTAAAAAAGTACTTTTATATAAAAACATTGTGTGTCCGACTGACTGTATTCATCTTGATTATAAACTGAACTGGAATGGCTCTGAGAATCAGGTCAGAGAGAAACATAAACCACTTCACTGGGGAAACTGAAAGACACTAAATAAGATACACCGGTTTTGCCAGATGAGAAGTTTATTGTATGCATCATCTTTATACTACTTTAATTCATTTTACTCTAATTCAATCCTTTTATAACTGTTTTAATCTCCCTTGCATTTATTTTGTACTTATTTTCTATGCAAAGCACTTTGAATTGCCATAGTGTGAAATTTGAATTCCTTTCTATGTAAAGCATTTTGAATTACTGTTTTAATTGTCCTTGCTTTTATTTTGTGATTATTTTTATTCTTTTCTATGTAAAGTACTTTGAATTGCCGTAGTGTATGAAATGTGCTATATACATAAACTTGTCTTGCCTTTTAGGAATACAAAATACTCTTTAACTTTAAGCTTGAAAATACAATAAAAGAAGAATTTTTTTTGTCTGTTTGTTTTGAAAATGCTTCATGAATCCAGTCCCAGGTTTGACACTGAAATGCCTTTGGCACTGAAGTCTCTAGAGGTCACTGGAGGACAAAAGTTGAAGTTAAGATTGTGTTCCTTGCACAAAACTGACCGATTATGGAGTCATATGGATTTACTGTTATGGTTCCTTTATGGGGTTTCACAATCTGTGGTCATGAAGTTCATGAAACTGAAATAGAAACAGAAACACACACACACACACACACACACACACACACACACACACACACACACACACACACACACACACACAAAAAACTGTGCTAAACATGAATCTAGAATAAAAGCCATATTGAAATAAATAAATAAATAAATAAATAAAATACCACTGAAGATATAAAGTAAAACTTTATCTTAATGTTTAAAGCCCTGAACCATACTCAATGTCCAATGTTTACCTTGTTTTTGTGGTAAAGTAGGCTACTAAACTTTAACATACACAAAGTTCACATGCATTTACATGGGATTTCTCCTAAATGTAGGCCTAACTTTTAATTAAAATGAAACAAGGTTGTATTGTAGTCATGATCACAACATTATAGAAAACACGCACAAACCCAATGCATTAAGTAACAGAGAAGGTTTAGGAACTTAAACCAAGAAAAGACAAACAAGTTATATATTTAAGAGTTAAATATGGTAAAAAAAAAAATTAAAAAAAAATCTCCAACAAAATCTCCTCCTGAGTGATGCTGTTACAAGAGAAAAATACAATCAATAAAAACTACAGCTGAACAACTTCATACAAAAATCAGATTGAACATCACGTGTTATTCTCTCTCTCTCTCGCTGTGCACGAGCGCCACCTCGAGGTTCACCAGGACTGAGTCACTCTCACATCAAAACCACAGGACATTTGTCATTTCTTTCAGTTCTAGCAGTCAATAACAGAAATATAGATAGGTGTATTAATAAAATATATCTTTAAGAAACTGGGTCCAACATCCATCATGTGAAAATAAAAAAACCCTTATCCCAATTTTTCCCCCCGACTGATTGTTTTCAGTAAAGGCTAAATTTCAAAGCTTTTTAATGTTAATGACAGAATTCCTGAGAATGATGGAGAATCGGTCAATTACGACATTAAAAGTCGAAATTATGACATACTAAGTTATTATGAAATAGCAAAAGTGAAATTACAACTATTTAGATTTTTCCTCTCATAAACATTACTAGGTCCATGCCATTTCGACTTTTTATGTTATTATTATTATTATTATTATTTACAAAAGCCTGATTTCTGATTTGGGCTTTAGTTAGCATCACCTACACATTCCAGACTAAAACTCTGACATATTCTGAGGTTATGAGAATAGTTTTGTTCCATTTTCATTTCTGAGGACAGTTATTGTTCCACCATGGCGCCGCGCATGGCTTTGGCGCGCAAAATCAAGATCATTTTCTAACACCACACACATGTAAATAAAGTATAATCCTACCTATCTTTAGCTCATTCTTCGACTGCCAGTGGCTTAAACTCTGCCTCGGCGTCATAAAATAATGCGTGTTCACGGTTAACGAGAACAGCTGAAAGAGTGCAAACCAATTCGCCAGATAATTTGCCGTGACATCACGTGAATATTATTGTTCATTATATGTGCCCTTACATGGGTACTTTTTTTTTTGTGCTTTTATATTAACTGATGTGACTAATACTTTTATGTCGCGAAATTTTAAATAAAGTGGAGGGAAAGTTTGCAGGTGCACTTAATAAATGGCTGCGGGCGTCACGTGACCTGGCCGATAAAGGGTGCGTCTCAATCAGCTGCCGATCAGATTATTTATATTTATGCTAAAATATAATTGAACAACAACAACAATCATGTGTCATGCAGTGTATTGAGTTTTTATGTCTCACTCACACTTCAAAAATTCTATTAAGGGAACATAGTGAGAATAAATGCAACCTGATTTTCATGCTGCATTGTGGGATTTTTTAGGGAGCAAACGTTTCAGTGCACACTGTATTTTACGATTGAGACAGCCCTTAAATTCGACAATTCTCTAAGTAGATGATTGAGACTCTAGACCTGTTCCTGGATCAGTATCTCTTGAGTTTAACATTGTTTGACAGGAATAGTTTCGTCTCTGACCCTCAGGAGTCGCCATATATTCAGAGACCAAATGTGATGTTAAAAACCTGTTCTGATGGTCCACTGATTGGATGCTGGAAACATGTTATGGCTCTACAAAACCTGAAGCATTTTAAAGCAATTAGACACAGTCACAATAAAACAGGAGAGAGAATCTGCACAATCTGGTCTTTAATCCAGTTCAAACAGAAGAAGAGCTGCAGCAAACATGGAGAATCAGAGCTGGAACAGAGAATCAGTGTCCTGAGAATAGAGAGAAAGCACATCGATATGGCCTTCAAACCTCTTCCAGACCGGACACAGTCATCTGACCAGACACGTGTTTTAATGCACTGGTCATTCCCTGGTCACCCATTACATCATCATGATACACACCTGTTAAAACAGACTTGATCAGGGGTGTGTTTCCCTGCTTCACTATCATAGTGCGATGCATCACTGAAGAAATCATCTATAGTCTCGACTGTTTCCCGAAACCATATTGTCACAAATTAGTCGTTCAGCCACGCTAGTTAATGATGTCACTCAGGTGTTGGAGTAATAACTACTGTTAATGAATCTGAGATCGAATTAATGCGAGATGTTTTACTATAAATTACAGACATGCATCTGAGGAATATTTCTCATTTATCTCAGTTATTTTGCTTTATTTCCAGATTCAATCATAGACTCGTTCACACACACTAGAGCTCGTTCACACACGCTCACTCTTCAGAAACTACACTTTAAATCTCTTGACGAAGTAAAAGACGTAAATGACATTTGTATGTGTTCTAGATAAAACAGATTGTACTGAACGTCCGCTTGATTGTTTTGCTCAAGTCTCTTCTTCTAACCGCAGGTCGAGATCTGTCGCTCCAAACACAACTCTGCGATGCTGTTTGCGAATGTTCGTTATAACCAGAGAATGTCTAATAAGGGGAGAAGTTCCACTCTCAGTAAACTTCCGGCTTCTGAACTGGCTGCAGTTCCGCTCTGGCTCCACATGAGGGCGCTCACAGGACGAGTGCAGTTCCACTCTGGCTCCACATGAGGGCGCTCACAGGACGAGTGCAGTTCCACTCTGGCTCCACATGAGGGCGCTCACAGGACGAGAGCAGAATGAATGGAGGTCTATGGCGCTATACCCCTCAAAATCCACTTTTCTCAGGATATAATATTTTGTCTAGTAATTTGAATGTTGTATTCGAAAGGAGATGCAAAGAAATTACACATTGCTGGGTGTTAGATTTTTTAGAGTCACTTATTTGCTTTAAAAAGTCTTTTAAAATGTCAATGACGTCACACACATCGTACGACCAGAGATACTGCTTTACGGCAATCCTTCAGTCACTTTCACGCTCTGCACTTTCTTTTCTCTCGAGGCATCGACAACACAGCTGACAGAGGTAAACACACAACACAGCTGACACAGGTAAACACACAACACAGCTGACACAGGCAAACACACAACACAGCTGACACAGGTAAACACACAACACAGCTGACACAGGGAAACACACAACACAGCTGACACAGGTAAACACACAACACAGCTGACACAGGTAAACACACAACACAGCTGACACAGGTAAACACACAACACAGCCGACACAGGGAAACACACAACACAGCTGACACAGGTAAACACACAACACAGCTGACACAGGCAAACACACAACACAGCTGACAGGTAAACACACAACACAGCTGACACAGGCAAACACACAACACAGCTGACACAGGCAAACACACAACACAGCTGACACAGGCAAACACACAACACAGCTGACACAGGCAAACACACAACACAGCTGACACAGGCAAACACACAACACAGCTGACACAGGCAAACACACAACACAGCTGACACAGGCAAACACACAACACAGCTGACACAGGCAAACACACAACACAGCTGACACAGGCAAACACACAACACAGCTGACACAGGCAAACACAACACAGCTGACACAGGCAAACGCACGTGCTAGAAGAGTTTTTGTTCTATCAAGCGGTATCTCTGGTCGTAATCAGTCCTTCACTGACCAATCAGCGTTCATTAGCAGAATGCTAGCGTGTTATGGGCAACAACAACTCAACCTGTAAGAAACCGAAAGGACATAAGTACTCGTTCATTCAACTTTCGACCTATAACCCATGTTGAACTTGCAAAACCTACAATCAAATCTGAGATTTCTCAACGGCAATCGGGTGAAAGAGACACATTTAGCCGTCTAGCGCCATAGACTCCCATTCATTCTGCACTCATGGGCGATCGCCCCCAGTGGAGCTCTGGTGGAACTACAACCACAATTCGGTACAATAGGACTCAACAGGGAGTGGCCAGGCTCTCCGTAGACGGGCTCTGGTTATAACGATTGTTTCGGGAAACACCGACTCGTTGAACTGCCGATAACGACGGGACTTGCGACCGTAGTTGGCTAACAATGCTTTCGGGAAACACACCCCAGAAGATCTTCTAGGAGTCGATCACATACGTTCATGACACTGAAACACTCGCTTGTGAAAACAGCATCAATAATAATATAATGCAGGTGACCTTTGACCTGGTCTTTGGTTTCTAGCTGTGCAGGAACTGAAGGCAGTTTGTTTGGTTAAGGTGAGCAGGTTTGGCCACCTGATTGTACAAGTGCAACAGTTCACGTTTGTTTGGTTTTGCCACAAGAAAAAATAAAGACACAAAAAGAAAGAATCGAGGGATTCACGTCCAGCATTCCAGATTCCGCACAGTATTCGGGAAGCGCGTTTGCTTCCCGTCATCATGGCAGCATGAGGTACGTAGTGTAAATCTCCACACTTCACAACAACGCTTCATGAGTGATTATATTCATAGCATCTTAAAAATAATGAGTTCACTTAAAAACATCACAGTATTCCTGAGAGAGACGCCTTCCAGTTGCGGAGAGCACACGTGAGATTGGACGATAAAGAGGAGGATGTTCATCCAGAGATTCTGCTTCGGTTTGTGGAATGATTTGATGGTTACGCTGAGAACTTCATCACACCATTCATGGGTGAATCTCATGAAACCTCTGAGAAAAACATGATATTTTGATCCAAAATCAGCGGAAAGAAATGAGAAATTATGTTTTGCATAAGGAACATGTTGGACGTTTTAAATTGTGAGGCTATTATCATGACAATGACATGAAACTGTTCTAAAAACAGACTTAAATTTCCTTATAAAAATGTATTATATTATATTAGTGCTGTCAAATCAATGAATCACATCTAACATAAAAGTTTGTAATTATATATGTGTGTGTATATATATATATATATATATATATATATATACACACATACATGCACACAAATATATATATATATATATATTATATAATATTACATACTGTATTTGTGAATATATATATATATATAATTGCTGTCACATCGATTAATCGTGATTAATCACATCTTACAAAAAAGTTTGTAATTGTGTGTGTGTGTGTATATATATATATATGTGTATATATATATAATATATATATATATATATACATAGACACACACACACACAAATATATATTATATAATAATTTATAGAATATTTTTATATATAATTGCAGTCAAATAAATTAGTCGTGATTAAGCGCATCTTACGTTTATAAATAAATAATGTGTGTGTATGTATATGTATATATATATGTGTGTGTGTGTGTGTATATATATACACACACATACATACACACATATATATAATTGCTTTCAAATCAATCACATCTAACAAGTTTGTGTATATACATAAACTTATGATAGATGTGATTAATCGCAATTGTTGGATTTGACAGCACTAATACACATACTAATACATATGCAGAACTAATATATATATAAATATATATATATATATATATATATATATATATATATATATATATATATATATATACTGTATATACACACACACAAACACACACATATATATTATTGCTGGCAAATCGATTAATCACGATTAATCGCATAAAACATAAAAGTTTGTGTATATACACAGATGTGATTAATCA
>CM040827.1:1349033-1379033 GCA_022828995.1 Vimba vimba
AATCGATTTTTCGATTAATCGTTTTTTAAAATGTGGTCGATTCAAAATCGATTCTCAAAAGCCACAAATCGATTTTTTTCCATATTTGTTTATCTATCACCCAAAAGTCAGTATTAGCACTGTTTATAGCCATGTTACAGCTAATGCTGGGAGATTTTTTGTGTTTAATCTTAAACTTAAATAACCTGATCCTGTTTGATCAAGGCGTGCGACTCTTCCGACTTGTCAATTTTCAGCATCGATTTTTCATCTTGTATCAAAACCCCTGTCTATTCACTGTATGCATTTGAAGTTGGGTTATATACTCAAGTGTCCCTAAAATAAAAAGTGTTTAACCCTAAAAACGAATTCTGGACAAATGTGGGCAAAATAATTTTGATTTATTTTTTAAAAATACTTCCCTTGATCTGGGCCCGGTTTCCCGATAACGCTCACTCTTAGCCTGCTAAGAAGACTCGAAAGATATATCTTACCAAATTTGTTTATTTTCCTAAGTGTGTTCCCCGAACCATACCTTAGGAAGCTGCTTAAGATATACCTTCTTACGTGCGACGTGACCCGGCGCTGTCCGTGGCCATGGTGCTGAATTGTTTGAAATCGATGGCTCGAGGATCAATTATTCTCTCGTGCAGGGGCTGTTTATGTGAAAAAGCAGTCATCTTTATAAAAGAAGCACTTCAGAAATAGTTGAAATTGCAATTTATTATGATTATTGGATATTATAAAAAATAATCCAAACTATAAATAGCCTATAATAGCCTATCCTACATATTTTAAAATTGTAACATAGCCTATTGCTGCCACAATAACCTTTTCAAGAATTTACATGCCGCCTTTTCTTTCCCATTTTTGTTCGCTGAGGTGGAGCTGCGATGAAATATTGTTCTTGTAAATACTTTCCAGCATTTCAGTAATAAAAGTTTACATCTTGCGTACGGTGCTCGGCAGTGATCAAAAAGGATTTAAACCGTGAATTTTGAATCTCTTGTAAACTCAGAGATGTGGATTCAGACGGCAATTAAATTACCACACGACCTGTTTGTCAAAAAAACAGAAGGTACTAATTTGGCCAGGGATTTTTACGCGGATTGGGTGAGAAAAAACACTGATATTATGGATTCGGACGGCAATAAAATCACCGACTTAACCCTGTAAATGTTTAAAATACCGGACGAGCCCATGAGAAACAATATTAGCGTCCGAGTAGGACTTAACTGACAGTAGCCTATGCTTTCACTGGCCTTTAAAAGAGCATTTTAATTCAATTCATAATATTGTATAATAATATAATTAAAGATCTAACAACAATCAGTGTAATGACAATTTTATTCTTTGCATGAAAACACTTGAATTAGCCTAATTTAATACTGTCTGGGTGTATTAAAACTTCAGAATTATATTCATTTAGACCTGCAACAACGCTAAGAGAGAGCTACGAATGGTCCAGACCAACCTTACGAAAGTGTGACTTACAAAAGATATACTTAGCGTATGAACGTTTCGGGAACCGTCCCATAAGGTTAAGGAATAGGTTAAGAACTACTTAGAGATAAGAACGCTTTGGGAAACCGGGCCCTGAGCGGTACAAGACTTGGCTAATTTTCCTAAGTTTGCCTCCTGAACACACACAATTTTTTTTGACTCAATTCTACAATGTTAAGTGGGTGAAAAAAAAAAAAAAAATCCTTAATCTTGTATTTGGGTCAAAAATGGGCACCCATAGAAATGAATGGGAAAAACTGTAATTTAGAGCATTCTTCTTGTTTTTTTGTAAAAATAAATCAATAGATCCATATCTAACAATGCATATCTAACATGCACACAAATGAAGGGCTGATCCTGTACAACATTCTCATCATGGCAAAAACTCACACTCAAAAAAAAAAAGCATAATTTACATAGAAAATATGGTACTTTTTGAAGTAAATAAATTAAAAAATAACCCCCAAATAAAAAAACACACCATAAATGGATAGACAAAATTTTATCGAAGACAGTGATATAACATTTATAATAAATAAAAAATAGGATCACATCTGAGTCCTCTGTGCCCACATTTGTCCACAATTACAGAATTAAGGGCTATAAAGTGAATACGGTTTGAGGGCTACTATACAGGTGTGTGGCTCTTAATTTCTTTTTATTAATTAACCACTTGTAAACTTATGTTCACTGTTCTTTTTTATAAATATAGGATTTGTATTAAATCTATATTCATTGAGTCGAATCGGGAATCGAAATCGAATTTAGAGCTTGCGAATCAATCGAATCGAATTGGAACATTTGAATCTATACCCAGCCCTACATATTATACCCAAATATTCTTCATTCAGTGACTACCAGTGACATTTATAAACATTTGGGAGCAAAAAATGATTCGGACACTTTGAGCTGATCATGTTCTGCTGAAGTGTGTTTTCTTTAATTGCTAATGCTCTTTTTACACACAGACTGAACACAATGAAGCATTGCTTGGTGATTGGTTGAGCTAAACTGGTATTATCTAATTGTGTAGTTAAATTTAACAGCTGACAGATATTCAACATAATTCATGTGTGAGACAGTCTAACAGAAGACGGACAAAACCAGGCAAATATCAACTGAGTTCTGCTCATATTTTAATACCGTTTTCTAAACTATAGCGAATAAACTGATAATGTGAGAAATGTTCTGAATAAATGTTGGTTTGACTACGATTATGAAAAGTACACAACGGCTCGGAGTGAATCTCTAGGAAATCCTCCTTGAAGAAACAGACTAGAGAGATTCTTATCAACGGTGTCCTATAGAAAGGCTCACAAACGTGCGAGAACGTGCAATGAAAAACACTCCGGGTTCAAAGGTCGCGCGGCGCGCCCCGACACGCACACGTCAACACAAAAGCCATTCAGTGTGTGTTTTGCTCGGCATTATGGGAGATCAGGTCCAGAAACATCTTTTTAGGCATCATTTAATGCCTCTGACCATCAACACAACATCAAACAATTAGTGCAACCGCAGGGGTCAAAGGTCAGGCCGAGGTTATTGATGGCTGAATTAAAGCGCCGGTCAGCAAGAAGCCACACGGAGAATAGAGAACGAGCGGAGGAGAGACAATAGAAACAGTCCTGAATGATTAATACTGACTGCAGTTACACACACACACACACACACACACACACACACACACACACACACACACACACACACACACACACACCAACCGTCCTCTAGTACTGAACACCAAGGAGAGAGCAATAGAAACAGAACATATATATATAAATATATGGATATATATGTGTGTGTGTGTGTGTGTGTGTGTGTGTGTGTGTGTGTGTGTGTGTATATGCATGTTTTGGATCAGTAAGATTTTTAATGTTTTTAAAGAAGTCTCTGCTTCATATTTTTGGTGTAAATTGTGTTTTTTCAGGATTCTTTGATGAATAGAAAGCTCAAATATAATCTTTTGTGACATTATAACTGTCTTTACTGTCACTTTTGATCAAATTAATGCAATTTTTTAAGAAATAATTAAAGAAAACGTTACTGATCTTAAATATAAACATGTAATTTAAACTAACGTCACATTGAGTGTGTTACTGCACAGAACCTCAGTGTTAGCTCCCGGACGGTCTCTGTATAAACAGCCGATTGGCTGCAGTTTCAGTGAGGCGCCGCCGCTGGCTGGAGCTGCGTCCTGATTGGCCCTCGGCTAACACTCCCATCATGCCTTGCTGGCTTGATTCTCCCAGTGGGACGAGCCCATCAAGAGCAGAGTGATTAATGGCCGGCGGGGTCAGAGGTCACGCTGCGTTTGAGGCCCTTGTACTTCTGTGTGTGTGTGTGTGTGTGTTTACACATGAAGAGCATCAGGAAAACGTCTGGCTGTACGGCAGAGCGCGCAAAACACACACTATCACACACACACATGCACATTATCACACACATCATCACACACACACACACTATCACACACATTATCACACACACACACACACACACACATATATAGATACAGACATAAAACTAAAAATATAAGCAATGTTTCTGATGTGATTCTCCGAGATGATGATCTGAAGGCTGACAGCGTAACCCGACTCGCTGAGAACAGCGTTCTGCCGAACTCAGTCAATATCCTGACCGTCAGACATCAGCGCGGCACATTACATATGGCTGATTTCACATGACGGACGCGCAGTGAATAATTCAGAGGCAGAGAGTGACCGGCTCCACGCCAGACACACACACACACACACACACACACACACACACACACACACACACACACACACACACACACACACACACACACACACACAGGGAACGAGTTTCTCCCAGAACACACAGGTTGATTCCGGTGCTTCACACACACACACACACACACACACACACACACACACACACACACACACACACACACACACACACACACACACACACACAGGGAACGAGTTTCTCCCAGAACGCACAGGTTGATTCCGGTGCTTCACACACACACACACACACACACACACACACACACACACACACACACACACACACACACACACACACACACACACACACACACACAGGGAACGAGTTTCTCCCAGACCGCACAGGTTGATTCCAGTGCTTCACACACTCACACACACACACACACTCACTCACGCTCACACTTACGCTCACTCACACACACATACAGACACACAAACACACACACTCACACACACACACAGACACACACAGGGAACGAGTTTCTCCCAGAACGCACGGATGATTCCGGTGCTTCACACACACACACACACACACACACACACACACACACACACACACACACACACACACAAACACAAACACAAACACAAACACAAACACAAACACAAACACACACACACACAAACACACACACAAACACACACACACACACACACACAGACACACACACACACACTCACTCACTCACTCACTCACACACAGTGAACGAGTTTCTCAGAACGCACGGATGATTCTGGTGCTACACACACACACACACACACACACACACACACACACACACACACACACACACACACACACACACACACACACACACACACGGGCTCCTGCACTCAGGTTTGATTTATTTTTAATGGCAGGTCAGGGACATAAAAGGTAACGCTCAATGACTGCAGGGAATCTGCTATATTTAGTCTGGCCCGTGACTCATGACCGACGGATTCACACACACACACACACACACACACATTACGTGTCCGTTACAACAGCAGGTGTTTACATGCACGTCACTCGTACATCAAAAAGCATTTATTTGAAATAGAATCTTTTGTAACATCATAAATGTCTTTACTGTCACTTTTGATCAATCTTCTATTTCAGATAAATGCTGTTATTTTGAACTTTATATTCATCAAAGAATCCTGAAATAAAAATGTAAATAACTGTTTTCAACACTGATAATAATCATAAATGTTTCTTGAGCATCAAATCATCATATTAGAGTGATTTCTGAAGGATCATGTGACCCTGAAGACTGGAGTAATGATGCTGAAAATACAGCTTTGATCACAGGAATAAATTACACTTTACTATATATTCACATAGAGAACAGTTAGTTTATATTATACTATATATATTACTGTTTTTTTTGTTGTTGTTGTATTTTCAATCAAATAAACACAGCCTTGGTGAGCCGAAGAGACTTCTTTTAAAACCATTAAAAATCTCACCGATCTAAAACTGTTGACTGGTAGTGTACACAAGCATTAATATGATCCGTGTTTGTGTTTACCAGAACTCCTGAAATCAATACGGACTCATTTTGACCAAAATATGAGTGAAAATGGACAGTGACTATCAAACAAACAAACTCTCCAAGGATTAATCGTGACTCTTCCTCAGTGCAATAATGGAAAACTACGTTGAAACATTTCCATATGCACACAAAAACATGTCGGAGACGACAGGAAAAACAACGAGAATCACAAACAAATCCTGGCGGAAAGAAATTTCCATTTTCTGCATCAAACGAATCGTATTTGTTTACAAGAACTGAAACTACACACACTTATCGCATCCAATCTTACTGTTCATTAATAACATCTGGATCAAAAACCAGGATGAAACATCTGCACTAATCGCTCTAGCCGAGTGAGACCTTATTGTAAAGTGTTACCAGTTATATTAATATTGTTTATATTTGATTTGATGTGTTAACCAGATTTGCTTGAAAGACAGACACATGATTTGAGGAATCCTTCATCATGTCCGTAGCAAAAATGATGCATAATTATAGTAGAAGCATATTTTAGCATATTATTATAATTAATTGTTGGAGTCTATTTAAAATGTTTAATTAATTACATCGTGTCCTAACCAGACGCGATGCGATAAGATTCCAGCGACAAATAATTTGTCTGTCCACACTAGACGCGACTGCGAGATGCATCAAAAAATCAAAACCCACAGCCAATCAGAACAGTGTGTGGGCGGAGTCAGCCAATCAGAACAGTGTGTGGGCGGAGTCAGCCAATCAGAACAGCGTGTGGGCGGAGTCAGTCAATCAGAACAGTGTGTGGGTCGGAGTCAGTCAATCAGAACAGCGCGTGGGCGGAGTCAGTCAATCAGAACAGCGTGTGGGCGGAGTCAGCCAATCAGAACAGCGTGTGGGCGGAGTCAGCCAATCAGAACAGTGTGTGGGCGGAGTCAGTCAATCAGAACAGCGTGTGGGCGGAGTCAGTCAATCAGAACAGCGTGTGGGCGGAGTCAGTCAATCAGAACAGCGTGTGGGCGGAGTCAGTCAATCAGAACAGCGTGTGGGTAGGAGTCAGTCAATCAGAACAGCGTGTGGGTAGGAGTCAGTCAATCAGAACAGCGTGTGGGCGGAGTCAGTCAATCAGAACAGCGTGTGGGCGGAGTCAGTCAATCAGAACAGCGTGTGGGCGGAGTCAGTCAATCAGAACAGCGTGTGGGCGGAGTCAGTCAATCAGAACAGCGTGTGGGCGGAGTCAGTCAATCAGAACAGCGTGTGGATAGGAGTCAGTCAATCAGAACAGCGTGTGGGTAGGAGTCAGTCAATCAGAACAGCGTGTGGGTGGAGTCAGCCAATCAGAACAGCGTGTGGGCGGAGTCAGCCAATCAGAACAGCGTGTGGGCGGAGTCAGTCAATCAGAACAGCGTGTGGGTGGAGTCAGCCAATCAGAACAGCGTGTGGGCGGAGTCAGCCAATCAGAACAGCGTGTGGGCGGAGTCAGCTAATGATTCTATAATGGTTTCAAATAGAAACGGTTTCTACAATAGAATCGTCGCGTGTCGCCGTCGCGGCTGGTTAGGACAAACACTCTGATTAACATGCAGAATAACCTTTTATCGCGCGTCGTGTGTAGTTAGCACACGGTTGAGTGAACGTTTCAATGACTCACAAGTTTTTGAAGCAAATCTCTTGAATGAATGATTCAATGACAAATACATTTATGTCACATCTATGAAAAAAAAAAAATATGAAAAAAAGAAGTAATTTCAGTTTATCCACTTAAAAATTTCACATTTAATTCAGTGCCGTTCCTTTTGCGAAATTCACTCGCAATTTCTGAGTGAAAACTGGTCCATTTGTTTCCTCTCGTATAATGCATTCTTTTCTTGTTTGTCGTCAACAAGCTTCTTTGTCTGATACTTGCTTTTTCAACATCTATATTTGTCTATAGCTGTGGTTTTCTTTATGTACTTATCTGTATTGCATTGTTTGCTTTATAAAAAAATAAATATTAAAACAATACTGTCTGCAATGAAGCGCACTGAACTGAAGAGAGACGTGTAACGAGACTCCGGATAATGAAGACGGCTCACCTGGACAGATAAAAGCAGGACAGCAGAGGACGGCACTCAAAACCCTCGACGGCGCGAAAAGTGAGACGGCCAATTTGTGTGTAACCGGAGTGTGTGTGTGTGTGTGTGTGTGATCCTCCGGGGAGCAGAAGAGATCAGGATCTTATCAACACCTCATCGAAACACGAGCAGACCCTCATGGAGAAACACACTTCACAAGCAGCTTCTCTCACATGAAACACACTGTAAGATGCTCTCGGGTCACACACACACACCCTGAGGTCACACACACACACCCTGGGGTCACACACACCCTGTCAGAGGTCAGATAAAGACAACAGCCACTTCCCATTATAATCAATGAGTAAAGATGAAGCCATCAGCTGGAGAGAGATCATTAGTGCTGGAGACACACAACTATTGCTCCATCTGACGCTTTATTCACCAGTCTGGGGTCAGGCTGCGTTCATTTGGTCAAAAATACAGTCAAAATGTGAAATATTATTGCACTTTAAATCATCTGTTTTCTATGAGAATATATAGTAAAGTGTAATTTATTTCTGTGATCAAATTTTAATTTATTTCATTAAAAATACAGTAAAAATGTGAAATATTATTGCACTTTAAATCATCTGTTTTCTATGTGAATATATAGTAAAGTGTAATTTATTTCTGTGATCAAATTTTAATTTATTTCATTAAAAATACAGTAAAAATGTGAAATATTATTGCACTTTAAATCATCTGTTTTCTATGTGAATATATAGTAAAGTGTAATTTATTTCTGTGATCAAATTTTAATTTATTTCATTAAAAATACAGTAAAAATGTGAAATATTATTGTACTTTAAGTCATCTGTTTTCTATGTGAATATATAGTAAAGTGTAATTTATTTCTGTGATCAAATTTTAATTTATTTCATTAAAAATACAGTCAAAATGTGAAATATTATTGCACTTTAAATCATCTGTTTTCTATGTGAATATACAGTAAAGTGTAATTTATTCCTGTGATCAAAGCTGAATTTTCAGCATCATTACTCCAGTCTTCAGTGTCACATGATCCTTCAGAAATCACTCTAATATGATGATTTGATGCTCAAGAAACATTTATGATTATTATCAGTGTTGAAAACATCATATGTTTGTGGAAACTGTGATTTATTTTTAGGATTCTTGGATGGACATGCATATTCATAGAACCGCGTATACTAAATGAGGCAAGGGTGTCGAGTTACATTCAAGCTATTTTAAGACATGAAGAAATATTTTTCAAGGAAAAAACGTTTAAATATGTAATTCTGGTGATCAAAGATGAGTTTTAAGGGATAAAATGATCGACTATATGGAGACTTTAAGCCGCTGAACGGAAGAGCAGATGTGAAGGTAGTTTTCCTAACATGTTTGTAATTGGTATGACATTAAATTAAACTACTCTAACTAGTTTAAGCGACATATGTGTTATTACACAAAGAAAGTATTACATTTTTCCACCTGGTTATTATCTAGTGGTAAATAAGTATTGATGATGCAGTTCACAGACACATAATACAGTATAAAGACAGACATGCAATTACTTAAATGTTTTCTTTGTTGTAAAAAATCTGTTTTTTTGTCTTGTTTTCCAACACAAGATATATTCACTGATGATTTCAGAAAACATCAATAATTTAGTTTTTGCATGAAACAAGAAAAAGCTGTATGTGTCAGTGAGGTCAGAAAAATAATATTTTTTTTCCTTTTGAATTCAATTATTTTTCTGACCTTACAGGGAAATGTATCGTGTTATAAGCATGATAGTGGTATCGGAAAACAAGACAATCAGGTTTTTCGCAGAGCTGTCGAAGATTGATTAAATATTTCCAAATCTGCAGACGGAACTGAATGTGGTAATAACTATGAAAAACATGACATTTATCACATTTAAAGTAGGAACACAGTGATTGAGTGTCTTTCGGCGCGAGGCGAGAAGAAAAGAGCGACAGGACGAGAAGACATTTATAACCATCCAGAGAGAAATGATACATGCCTTTCAGCTTCTAACATATCATTTAAAATACATCCAGAATGTTATTTTGGACCGAAAACGCATTTACGCACTCTTATAATCAGAGATAAATATATAGGGCCTAAGAATAAAGTGCTGATTCAAGGGCCCGCACCCTGTCTCAGATAAATCACTGGCTCCAGTCGCAGTGAACTGCTGTTTTGCTATGAAGAAAGCTTCATGTCTTCCTCGTGTTGTGTGTTTCAGAGGTTCATCAATCACACTGTGAGACACGGGCCCCTGATCCAGCCACACACACACTTCATCGGGTTTCAGAGGCCCTCGAGGCGGAAGAGCCAGCGGTGGGACGATCCTGCAGAACAGCTCATTCTGGTGCATGAAACACACACATGATCTGATATTACAGGACCGGTTCAGTCGAACACTGGCCATCACACTCATGTTACTCCAAACCTGCGCAAAAGGGGATGTTTTTAAACTAAATGTGGTCCAAAAACATGGACTTTCTATGGGAACTTGTTATTTACAGAATAAAAAAATAAAAAAGGTAACAATTGTGAGATATAAAGTTATAATTGTGAGATATAAAGTCATAATTGTGAGATATATAGTCATAATTGTGATATAAAGTCATAATTGTGAGATATAAAGTCATAATTGTGAGATATAGTCATAATTGTGAGATATAAAGTCATAATTGTGAGATATAAAGTCAGAATTGTGAGATATAAACTCATAATTGTGAGATATAGTCATAATTGTGAGATATAGTCATAATTGTGAGATATATAGTCAGAATTGTGAGATATAAAGTCATAATTGTGAGATATACAGTCATAATTGTGAGATATAAAGTCATAATTGTGAGATATAGTCATAATTGTGAGATATAAAGTCATAATTGTGAGATATAGTCATAATTGTGAGATATATAGTCATAATTGTGAGATATAAAGTCAGAATTGTGAGATATAAACTCATAATTGTGAGATATAGTCATAATTGTGAGATATAGTCATAATTGTGAGATATATAGTCAGAATTGTGAGATATAAAGTCATAATTGTGAGATATACAGTCATAATTGTGAGATATAAAGTCATAATTGTGAGATAGTCATAATTGTGAGATATAAAGTCATAATTGTGAGATATAAAGTCAGAATTGTGAGATATAAAGTCATAATTGTGAGATATAAACTCGTAATTGTGAGATATAGTCATAATTGTGAGATATAAAGTCAGAATTGTGAGATAAAGTCAGAATTGTGAGATATAAAGTCAGAATTGTGAGATAAAGTCAGAATTGTGAGATATAAAGTCAGAATTGTGAGATAAAGTCAGAATTGTGAGATATAAACTCATAATTGTGAGATATAGTCATAATTGTGAGATATAAAGTCAGAATTGTGAGATAAAGTCAGAATTGTGAGATATAAAGTCAGAATTGTGAGATATAAAGTCATAATTGTGAGATATAAAGTCAGAATTGTGAGATATAAAGTCAGAATTGTGAGATATAAAGTCATAATTGTGAGATATAAAGTCAGAATTGTGAGATATAAAGTCGTAATTGTGAGATATAGTCATAATTGTGAGATATAAAGTCAGAATTGTCAGATATAAAGTCATAATTGTGAGATATAGTCATAATTGTGAGATATAAAGTCAGAATTGTCAGATATAAACTCATAATTGTGAGATATAGTCATAATTGAGAGATATAGTCATAACTGTGAGATAAAGTCAGAATTGTGATATAAAGTCATAATTGTGAGATATAGTCATAATTGTGAGATATAAAGTCATAATTGTGAGATATAAAGTCATAATTGTGAGATATAAACTCGTAATTGTGAGATATAGTCATAATTGTGAGATATAAAGTCAGAATTGTGAGATAAAGTCAGAATTGTGAGATATAAAGTCATAATTGTGAGATATAAAGTCATAATTGTGAGATATAAAGTCAGAATTGTGAGATATAAAGTCATAATTGTGAGATATAAAGTCAGAATTGTGAGATATAAAGTCATAATTGTGAGATATAAACTCGTAATTGTGAGATATAGTCATAATTGTGAGATATAAAGTCAGAATTGTGAGATATAAAGTCATAATTGTGAGATATAGTCATAATTGTGAGATATAAAGTCAGAATTGTGAGATAAAGTCAGAATTGTGAGATATAAAGTCATAATTGTGAGATATAAAGTCATAATTGTGAGATATAAAGTCAGAATTGTGAGATATAAACTCGTAATTGTGAGATATAGTCATAATTGAGAGATATAGTCATAACTGTGAGATAAAGTCATAATTGTGAGATATAAAGTCAGAATTGTGAGATATAAAGTCATAATTGTGAGATATAAAGTCAGAATTGTGAGATATAAAGTCGTAATTGTGAGATATAGTCATAATTGTGAGATATAAAGTCAGAATTGTGAGATATAAAGTCGTAATTGTGAGATATAGTCATAATTGTGAGATATAAAGTCAGAATTGTCAGATATAAACTCATAATTGTGAGATATAGTCATAATTGAGAGATATAGTCATAACTGTGAGATAAAGTCAGAATTGTGATATAAAGTCATAATTGTGAGATATAGTCATAATTGTGAGATATAAAGTCATAATTGTGAGATATAAAGTCATAATTGTGAGATATAAACTCGTAATTGTGAGATATAGTCATAATTGTGAGATATAAAGTCAGAATTGTGAGATAAAGTCAGAATTGTGAGATATAAAGTCATAATTGTGAGATATAAAGTCATAATTGTGAGATATAAAGTCAGAATTGTGAGATATAAAGTCATAATTGTGAGATATAAAGTCAGAATTGTGAGATATAAAGTCATAATTGTGAGATATAAACTCGTAATTGTGAGATATAGTCATAATTGTGAGATATAAAGTCAGAATTGTGAGATATAAAGTCATAATTGTGAGATATAGTCATAATTGTGAGATATAAAGTCAGAATTGTGAGATAAAGTCATAATTGTGAGATATAAAGTCATAATTGTGAGATATAAAGTCATAATTGTGAGATATAAAGTCAGAATTGTGAGATATAAACTCGTAATTGTGAGATATAGTCATAATTGAGAGATATAGTCATAACTGTGAGATAAAGTCATAATTGTGAGATATAAAGTCAGAATTGTGAGATAATTGTAATTGTGAGATAAAGAGTCAAATTATAATTTAAAATGGGAACATTTTCAGAAATTCCGCCTTTTTCAGTGCAAATGCAAAAATATTGAGATACTGAATATCATCAAAATTTGGAGAAACTTCAATATGAAAATATTCATACAGTCACACGTGTATGAAATACACAATAACTAGATTTATACATTTATCACCAATAAAAATCAATTTCATACATTTTAACTAATTGGATATTAAATATTTATGCTGATTCTTACCAATCGAATAAATGCATTATACAAATATGATCATGTAAATAACATTAAAAAAGCAAATAAACTGATTTTTTGACAGCAGAAATCTCACCCGTTTCATTTCATCATATGAGTTTATTAGTTTGTTGCGTGCGTGTGTGAGTGTGTGTGTGGATGTTTAGGCGTGTGTGTGTGTATGTGTGAGAGTATGTGTGCGTGCGTGTTTTGTGAGTGTCTGTGAGTGTGCAAATGTGTGTACGTGTTTAGTGTGCGTGCATGTGTGTATGCGTGTGTGTGTGTGTGGATGTTTAGGCATGTGTGTGTGCGTGTTTGTATATGTGTGAGAGTATGTGTGCGTGCGTGTTTTGTGAGTGTCCGTGAGTGTGCAAGTGTGTGTACGTGTTTAGTGTGCGTGCATGTGTGTATGCGAGTGTGTGTGTGTGTGTGTGTGCGTGTTTGTGTGTGTATGTGTGAGAGTATGTGTGCGAGTATGTGTGCGTGTGTGTTTTGTGAGTGTCCATGAGTGTGCAAGTGTGTGTACGTGTTTAGTGTGCGTGCATGTGTGTATGCGAGTGTGTGAGTGTGTGTGTGTGTGTGTGTGTGTGTGTGTGTGCATGTTTAGGCATATGTGTGTGCGTGTTTGTGTGTGTGTGTATGTGACATTTTGGTTCCACTTTATTTCGATAGTCCACTTTAGACATTCTACTAACTATAAGTCACTTTTCAACTACATGTCAACTAGCTCTCATTAGAGTATTAGTAGACTGTTAGGTTAGGGTTAGTAGATTAAGTTGACTTAGTTACTTATATTCAGTAGAATATCTGTTGGGGATCATCAAAATAAGGAGTTATGTCTACTAATACTCTAATGAGTGTTAGTTGACACGTAGTTGCAAAGTTACTTATAGTTAGTAGAATGTCTAAAGTGGACTATCGAAATAAAGTGTTTTTTAAAAATGAAACTGTTGGATGGAATTGTTGAAGACCTTTAACATGCATTTAGGAAACAGATGAATTTCCATTAACTGGAGCGATCTGATGAAGATCGGGTTCAGATTAGACGCGTCAGCACCTGTGACTCGACGAAGAACCACAACTGGAGTTGGTGTCGTGTTTAAAACATCTGTGTGACCTCCTTAACATCTCAACACAAGCGCTCGTGAATCAGTCATGGACGGCTCAGCATCGGATGATTCTGATCTTTATCAGAGCACTTTTACTTTACTACATTTCAAAGCATAAAATCATACTTTTTACTCCACTACATTTCATAAAAACGTCGTTCATTGATATTTCGAACTAAAGAAAGCGCAACCCGACACCCAATGAACGATCGCACTGAACGATTCATTCGTGAATCAGACTGAATCGATTGCAGCTGTTCTTGAATCAACGACTCACTGATTCACTGATCCGCTCAAAGTGAACCGGGAGCTTGAAACGAGCAAAACGTAAGATTTAGAATTAATTATTGTAAATTAAAATCATATTTATGTCATGACCTCCAGATTTTTGTGAACCAAAATTTTGCTATAAAAGTGTATTGTAAGTATAAAAAATATAATGTATGATAAGTTGTTGTAATAAAATAAAAAGCTGGCTTATTATAGTTTATAATATAATATAAACGAATGTATCAAATAAAAGAAAAGACAGTTTAATTCAGTCTAAATATACCCACCAACTAATTTAATATTTATATAATAAAACATATGTTATATAATGTATTGTATTGTATTGTACTGTAATATAATATAATATAATATAATATAATATAATATAATATAATATAATATAATATAATATAATATAATATAATGCAGTCTGATTAAACCCTCAAACCTGATGGAAGACATTTGACTATTTTTGTGTGCTTTACAGCAGTGTGTTTTATATTATTTGGCAAAACGTGATTGTTATATAATATGTAATATAACTATCGGACGATTAATCAATAGTTGTGATAGTTGTGATAGGCCAATTCATCGATCAGTCCTTTTATCTTTAAATCAATTACTGTTGTACTTTTACTCAAGTGATATTAAAATGAGTGCTTATACCTTCACTGGAGTAATACTGGTTGTGTGTCTGGATGTGTGTATTTCCCCCACGACTGTGAAATAAACCGAGCTCAGAACCACACAGGAATACGCCAGTGTTTGACACTGAAACTGTGTGTGACGCTCAAACACTGAAACTGCAGCACATGTGTCTTTCCTGAAGCGGCTCGACACGGGCCTCAACCCTGACGCTCCGTTAAAACCAGCTGCTGAAAACCACACACACACACACACGCACACACGCATGCACACACACACACACACGCACGCACACACGCATGCACACACACACGCACACACACAACACACACAGACGCACGCACGCACACCACAGATGCACACACACACACACACACACACACACACACACACAACACAGACGCACGCACACACACACAAACGCACGCACGCACACACAGACACACACACGCACACGCACGCACACACACACACACGCTCACACACACGCTCACACACACGCGCGCACACACACACACAGACGCACGCACGCACGCACACACACACAGACGCACGCACGCACGCACACCACACACACAGACGCACACACACAACACACACAGACGCATGCACACACGCACACACACACACACAGATGCACACACACACACACACAACACAGACGCACGCACACACACACGCACGCACGCACACACAGACACACACACGCACGCACACACGCACACACACACGCGCACACACACACACACACAGACAATGTTTTCAATGATTTGATGATCAAGAAACATTTATGATTATTATCAGAGTTGAAAACAGCCTCAGATTATTGTTTTCAGGATTCTTTGATGAATAGAAAGTTCTAAAGAACAGCATTTATTTGAAACAAAATCTTTTGTAACATTATAAATGTCTTTACTGTCACTCTTGATCAATTGAATGCGTCCTTGATGAATAAAAGTATTAATTTCTCTAAAAACAACAAACTTTTGAATGTTAGTGTGCGTGTGTGCATATATATATACACACACTCACCTAAAGGATTATTAGGAACACCTGTTCAGTTTCTCATTAATGCAATTATCTAATCAACCAATCACATGGCAGTTGCTTCAATGCATTTAGGGGTGTGGTCCTGGTCAAGACAATCTCCTGAACTCCAAACTGAATGTCAGAATGGGAAAGAAAGGTGATTTAAGCAATTTTGAGCGTGGCATGGTTGTTGGTGCCAGACGGGCCGGTCTGAGTATTTCACAATCTGCTCAGTTACTGGGATTTTCACGCACAACCATTTCTAGGGTTTACAAAGAATGGTGTGAAAAGGGAAAGCATCCAGTGTGCGGCAGTCCTGTGGGTGAAAATGCCTTGTTGATGCTAGAGGTCAGAGGAGAATGGGCCGACTGATTCAAGCTGATAGAAGAGCAACTTTGACTGAAATAACCACTCGTTACAACCGAGGTATGCAGCAAAGCATTTGTGAAGCCACAACACGCACAACCTTGAGGCGGATGGGCTACAACAGCAGAAGACCCCACCGGGTACCACTCATCTCCACTACAAATAGGAAAAAGAGGCTACAATTTGCACGAGCTCACCAAAATTGGACAGTTGAAGACTGGAAAAATGTTGCCTGGTCTGATGAGTCTCGATTTCTGTTGAGACATTCAGATGGTAGAGTCAGAATTTGGCGTAAACAGAATGAGAACATGGATCCATCATGCCTTGTTACCACTGTGCAGGCTGGTGGTGGTGGTGTAATGGTGTGGGGGATGTTTTCTTGGCACACTTTAGGCCCCTTAGTGCCAATTGGGCATCGTTTAAATGCCACGGCCTACCTGAGCATTGTTTCTGACCATGTCCATCCCTTTATGACCACCATGTACCCATCCTCTGATGGCTACTTCCAGCAGGATAATGCACCATGTCACAAAGCTCGAATCATTTTCAAATTGGTTTCTTGAGGTTTGGTGCATGCTGCAGCTCGTCTTATCTTCAACGAGCCCAAGAGGGCCCACGTCACTCCTCTGTTCATCTCTCTGGCTACCTCTCGCTGCTCGCATCAAGTTCAAGGCATTGACGCTTGCTTACAGATCTATCACAGGCTCAGCTCCCTCCTACTTTCACTCACTCCTACGAGCCTACATCCCTACCAGACGCCTACGATCGGTCAACGAGCGACGTCTCGTGGTTCCATCACAGAAAGCCACAAAATCACTATCCAGAACATTCTCATTCACAGTTCCATGCTGGTGGAACGCTCTCCCCACCCTCATCCCGAATGCAGAATCCCTGACAACATTCAAAAAACAGCTGAAAACCCATCTCTTCCGTGAGCACTTAACCTCATAAAAAAATAAAAAAATAAAAAAATAAACCTTTCCCTTTAAAACCTCACTTATCGGGCTTATGCTACTCTGAATAATGCTTGAACTTCGTATTTTGAGCACTTCTTGCGTTGTTGTTCTTTTTGCCTCTTCATGATGACTCGCTTAATTTGGTCCTAATTTGTAAGTCGCTTTGGATAAAAGCGTCTGCTAAATGACTAAATGTAAATGTAAATGTAAACATGACAATGAGTTCACTGTACTGAAATGGCCCCCACAGTCACCAGATCTCAACCCAATAGAGCATCTTTGGGATGTGGTGGAACGGGAGCTTCGTGCCCTGGATGTGCATCCCACAAATCTCCATCAACTGCAAGAGGCTATCCTATCAATATGGGCCAACATTTCTAAAGAATGCTTTCAGCACCTTGTTGAATCAATGCCACGTAGAATTAAGGCAGTTCTGAAGGCGAAAGGGGGTCAAACACAGTATTAGTATGGTGTTCCTAATAATCCTTTAGGTGAGTGTATATATATATATTTTGCTGCTGAAATAAATAAGTATCATTAAAGCAAAGCCAAGGTCATGGGGTTCAATTCCCAAGGAATGCATGAACTAATAAAAATCTTTTTTTTTTTTCTCGCATGCATTCAAAGTCTCTTACAATAAAATCATTCAAAATGCATATATACGTGTTCTCTGTCTCAGCTGTGAGTCTGATTCTTCAGCTTGTTGATATGAATCACCGCTGTGTGTGTGATTGTGTGTTTATGTGTGTGTGTGTGTGTGTGTGTGTGTGTGTGTGTGTGTGTGTGTGTGTGTGTGTGTGTGTGTGTGAACCGCTGCAGGGCAATCCCTGACGGCCTCCACATTCAGCTCAAATAAACACATCCAGATCTTCAGGTTTCAGTCCAGACATGAAGCATCAATCACACAGGCTTTACACTAACAACACACACACACACACACACACACACACACACACACACACACACACACACACACACACACACACACACACACACACACACACACACACACACACATTCTTGAGACATGCATGTGTGCACATGCTCCAGAACACACACACACACGCACGCACGCACACACACACACACACACACGCTCACACATACACACGCACACGCACACACGCTCACACATACACACGCACACGCACACACGCACGATCAGAGCGGATCCTGGAATATAAACTCGCTCACTCTCACACTGAGATTAATCATCAAACTCGCTCACCTCGTTTCTGCATGAAGGTGAAAAGGTCATCGAGGAACTCCTTCCTGTGCGGGTCGTTGTCCAGCTCATATAACTGTCACACACACACACACACACACACACACACACACACACACACACACACACACACACACACACACACACACACACACACACACACACACACACACACACACACACACACACACTTCAGTGAGATTTAATCTTCATTCACATAATCTTCATGGATTCATTTATTACATTATTAATTAAATTGGTAACACTTTACAACTAGTTTCCAACTACACTAATTAATGTGAATTAACAATAAAAAATTCCTGTAAAGCAATTATTAATTTGTTGATATTAATTTCAACCGCTGTTATTTAGTGTCATTGAGATACTTTTATAGTTTTTATTAATAGTTTGAATTATTTATTTATTTTTGTCATTTTGTTGATTTTGTGTTTTTGTAATCTGTAAAAAAAAAATATATATATATGTCTATATAGTTTTTATTCGTTTTTATTTTAAGTTATCTTCATCAAGATATCAAGTTAAACTAAATGAAATGTAGACATTTTTCTTTGGCAAACAAGCTGAAATCAAATAAGTTTAATTTTATACAGTATATATATATATTATTATTTTATTTCAATTAACATACATTTTCTTATGGTTTTCATTTGTTAACTAATTTATTAAAATAGTTTTTTTTCCCCCTAACATTCTCAAAGATTAGCAAATGTTTTGTTCATTCTTCGTTGTTGTGAGTTTATGCATAAACTAAAGTAAACTAATGTAAACTAATGTAAACTAAAGGGACCTTACTGTCAAATTTTACTATTAAAATTGGTCACTTAAAATGCACAAACATATTGCAGTTGATCATATGAATAAACTCACCTTGGCGAAATCTCTGGACGCTTCTCCTCTCCCACGAGCGCCATCCACATCATCCGGCCAGGACACACCGTCGTTCTGCACACACACACACACACACACACACACACACACACACACACACACACACACACACACACACACACACACACACACACACACACACACACACACACACACACACACACACACACACACACGTCAGTTCACAGGAAATAATAAATAAAGTTGTGTGTCTTCCTCCTGTAACACTCGTCCTCCCCTCACGTCCTCTGACCTCCAACACACTAACACACACACACTCTCTCACACTCTCTCACACTCTCTCACACTCTCTCACACTCTCTCACACACTCTCACACACTCTCACACACTCTCACACACTCTCTCACACTCTCACACACACTCTCTCACACTCTCTCACACTCTCTCACACTCTCTCACACTCTCTCACACTCTCTCACACTCTCTCACACTCTCTCACACTCTCTCACACTCTCTCACACACTCTCACACACTCTCACACACTCTCACACACACTCTCTCACACTCTCTCACACTCTCTCACACTCTCTCACACTCTCTCACACTCTCTCACACTCTCTCACACACTCTCACACACTCTCACACACACTCACACACACTCACACACACTCACACACTCTCACACACTGAATTGAACTGAATATGAATGAAATGAATTGAACTGAATAACACTATTATATCTACAGCTGCTTTACAGCAGAATATCAACTTTTGCATCTTCAATTCTCATACTTTCCAATATATTATTGTGAAACTGCGTTGAAACAACTTCTGGCCGTTATAAAAATAAACACGACTCGACAAGTACGTGAAGACAAATAAACCAACGTCAGTCAAAACTACAGAAGATTCTGACGGTCTCCGGCTCCAGTGAGAATACAGTGTGTGTGTGTGTGTGTGTGTGATTCTCTCACACTCTCACACTCCTGCAGCTTCAAAGGCATTATGGGAGTTAATGATTGTAAAACTACAGTTCCTGTGAATTGTTTTATTGCCATATGAGCTTCACTGGCAGATCCAGATTTCATAAAGCACACCAATAAATCCTCTGAATCATTGAAGAACTGAAATTAAGAGCGATAGAGATGCTGAGCTTCGTGCAAGAAATGTTTCATTCAGTCTAGAAACACACTGATTTCTCCCTGAAGGCTCTCGTTTCTCCTGTCCGTGTAGAGCAGGTTTACAGTTAACCACGTTTATAACTCTGATCTCACTGCATTATCACAGGCCAGATCGAGACCACACAGAAGAAAACCTTTACAAACACACATTATATTTCATTCAACCCGAAAGACTGTTGTCTTTAAACACATTTGCATATGCAAGTTTTATCATCTTAGAAATGTGATATATAATATATATAATTTCACAAATAATTACAAAGAAACAGAAAGTAACTTGGAAATAAACGCGAAATTTTGAAGTAGAAAACCTGATTGTATAATGTATAAAGGTTTTCAAAATGTACATTTGAATTAGTGCTGGGCAACGATTAATCGCAATTAATTGCATCCAAAATAAAAGTTTGTGTTTACATAATATATGTGTGTGTACTGTGTATAATTATTTTGTATGTATGTATGTGTATTGAACAGGTGTTCCTAATAATCCTTTAGGTGAGTGTATATATATATATTCACTCACCTAAAGGATTATTAGGAACACCTGTTCAATTTCTCATTAATGCAATTATCTAATCAACCAATCACATGGCAGTTGCTTCAATGCATTTAGGGGTGTGGTCCTGGTCAAGACAATCTCCTGAACTCCAAACTGAATGTCAGAATGGGAAAGAAAGGTGATTTAAGCAATTTTGAGCGTGGCATGGTTGTTGGTGCCAGACGGGCCGGTCTGAGTATTTCACAATCTGCTCAGTTACTGGGATTTTCACGCACAACCATTTCTAGGGTTTACAAAGAATGGTGTGAAAAGGGAAAAACATCCAGTATGCGGCAGTCCTGTGGGCGAAAATGCCTTGTTGATGCTGGAGGTCAGAGGAGAATGGGCCGACTGATTCAAGCTGATAGAAGAGCAACTTTGACTGAAATAACCACTCGTTACAACCGAGGTATGCAGCAAAGCATTTGTGAAGCCACAACACGCACAACCTTGAGGCGGATGGGCTACAACAGCAGAAGACCCCACCGGGTACCACGCTCACTCGCTCACTCACTCACACACTCGCTCACTCACTCACACACTCGCTCACTCACTCACTCACACGCTCACACGCTCACACGCTCACACACTCACACACTCACTCACACACTCGCTCACTCACACGCTCACACGCTCACACGCTCACACGCTCACACGCTCACACACTCACACACTCACACACTCGCTCACTCACTCACACACTCGCTCACTCACACGCTCACACGCTCACACGCTCACACGCTCACACGCTCACACACTCACACACTCACACACTCACACACTCACTCGCTCACTCGCTCACTCGCTCACTCGCTCACTCGCTCACTCGCTCACTCGCACACTCACACGCTCACACACTCACACGCTCACTCGCTCACTCACTCACTCACACACTCGCTCACTCACACACTCGCTCGCTCACTCACACACTCGCTCAACTCACTCACTCACACACACTAACTACACTCTCACACACTCACTCCACTCTCACACACTCACTCGCTCACTCACTCACTCACTCACTCACTCACTCACTCACTCACTCACTCACTCACTCACTCACTCACTCACTCACTCACTCACTCACTCACTCACACACTCACTCCACTCTCACACACTCACTCACTCACTCACTCACTCACTCACACACACTAACTACACTCTCACACACTCACTCCACTCTCACACACTCACTCGCTCACACACTCACTCACTCACTCACTCACTCACTCACTCACTCACTCACTCACTCACTCACTCACTCACTCACTCACTCACTCACTCACTCACTCACTCACTCACTCACTCACTCACTCACTCACTCACTCACACACACACTCACTCCACTCTCACACACTCACTCGCTCACACACTCACTCACTCACTCACTCACTCACTCACTCACTCACTCACTCACTCACTCACTCACTCACTCACTCACTCACTCACTCACTCACTCACTCACTCACTCACTCACTCACTCACACACTCACTCACTCACTCACTCACACACTCACTCACACACTCACACACTAACTCCACTCACTCACTCACTCACTCACTCGCTCACTCGCTCACTCGCTCACTCACTCGCTCACACACTCACTCACTCACACTCACTCACACACTAACTCCACTCACTCACACTAACTCCACTCTCACACACTCACTCACTCGCTCACTCGCTCACTCGCTCGCTCGCTCACTCACTCACTCACTCGCTCACTCGCTCACTCGCTCACTCGCTCACTCGCTCACTCACTCGCTCACTCACACTCACTCACACACTAACTCCACTCACTCACACTAACTCCACTCTCACTCACTCACTCAGCCCAGTGTGTTGTGATTGGCAGAGTTTAGCGTGTTCAGGAAACGTCTCGTCCCGACACACACATGCATGACTTGACATCTACTTTTAAGTGTGTAGGAAGTGGGTTTCAGTGAACGCAGCCGTTTTCTGCCCAGCTGCCAAAATATGACGAACAGACTTCGATAGCGTCTTTAACTCCACACTTATTTTAAGCATCAGCCGTTATTAGTTCATTCATGTAATACTGTGTTCTCACACACACACACACACGGGGATATTTGGGGATATTTAATTTAATTAATCAATCAACAATACTATTGATCAGTATTACCAATCGTGGACGTTTTCCACTAGAAACAAACATTGATGTATTATTTTAATTTAATACTGTGAAGCTGCTTTGATACAATCTGTATTGTGAAAAGCGCTATATAAATAAACTTGACTTGACACACACACACACTCGCTCGCTCACTCACTCAGCCGTTATTAGCTCATTCATGTAATACTGTGTTCTCACACACACACACACTCAGCCGTTATTAGCTCATTCATGTAATACCGTGTTCTCACACACACACACACACACACCCGTTATTAGCTCATTCATGTAGTTCTGCAGTCACTGAGTTCAGTCCATAGACTGTAAAAAGTCAGTCATATAACAGTCTGTACACTGTTCACACCACATCTTTGTTTACACACGCTCTAAGCGACAACCAGCCAGACGAATTTGATTTTGTAAATGAATCTAATTTGACCACGAGATTACAGCAACCCAACCCAAAAATCAAATGAGCTAAACACAATTGATAAGCCAAATGAGGTTGCACTAATTTCCATTTAGTAAAACAGGACAAGCCCCAGATTTGCATAACTAGTCTTGAAACGTGATCCATTTGTGGCCAGCTGTCCGTCGCCCAGCCTTCGGTTATATCTGTGAGACGGTTGATTTCACCACACAAACGACACAACACAAACACCACAAACATCACAAACGACACAAACGACACAAACGACACAAACACAAACACCATAAACGACCCAAACGACACAAACGACACAAACAACACAAACGACAAACCACACAAACGACCCAAACGACACAAACACCACAAACGACCCAAACGACACAAACACCACACAAACAACACAAATGACACAAACAACACAAATGACACAAACCACACAAACACAAACACCATAAACGACCCAAACGACACAAACACCACACAAACAACACAAATGACACAAACAACACAAATGACACAAACCACACAAACAACACAAATGACACAAACCACACAAATGACACAAACAACATAAACGACACAAACCATACAAATACCACAAACGACACAAACCACACAAACACCACAAACGACCCAAACGACACAAACACCACACAAATGACACAAACAACACAAACACCACACAAACGACACAAACTACACAAACTACACAAACACCACAAACCACACAAACGACACAAACAACACAAACACCACACAAACGACACTGAGGTGATTCAACACAACCACACCTAGTCGAGTCTCCTTCATTTATACAGCGCTTTAACAGTATGGACTGTTTCACAGCAGCTTTACAGTGAGAACAGGAGATTACAGTAACAGAGATGGTTTAGGCTTTACAGCAGCTCTAGAATAAAGTTATTGTCCAGATAAAGTTAGTTTTATTTTTTGTCATCTGGTTGTTGTTGTTGTTGTTTTTTTTAACCAGAAGATGCTTCTACTATAATTCAGAATCAATACACAATCTTCCACTTCTGAAAACACCTTTCAGCCAGTGAACGAGTTCTCCACTGCAGGAATTCAAGAAACTGACTAGATAAAAACATTAAAAAAATTATATGTTATATAGATATTGCGGTGATGAATCCTTTTACATTGCCAACGATTGCAAAAAAGAAAAGAAAAGAAAAAAGAAACGAAAAAAGAAACCAGATCAGAAGTGAATAACAACATTACAAACTATAATTCAACGTAAATAAGAAAGAAAGAAAAAGAAAAAGAAATTAACAGAAACATTTGATTCTTTTGAATTGACAGAAACATTTAGTTAATTATATTTTTTTAAATTAATTTTATAAATCATTTATGAATTATTTTGAATGGACAGGGTGCCAATAATTCTGACCATGACTCTGTGTGTGTGTGTGTGTGTGTGTGTGTGTGTGTGTGTGTGTGTGTGTGTGTGTGTGTGTGTGTGTGTGTGTGTGTAAAATTGTAATAAAATTGTTATTTGTTTCTAAGATATCATTTGTTTCCTAGTTCTTGTTATGTAAAACAGGGAATTTGTCTGTTAAAAATGTTGAAACTCCAGATGAAGATCTGAGAGTTTGGCTGTGGAGTTTTGCGTGAGTTTTGCTTCTCCGCAGTGCGTTGGCTTGATCTCACTCGTCTACTGAGCGAAGGACGACACGACATCTGCTGCACGGTCACAGAGAAGCCTGAGCAAACATATGCAGAGCGAGCGCGATCGCATGATCGGACTCTAAAGCTGCATCACTCTGATTTGCCTGTTAAATTGATGTTCAAATATCCAACATTCAAACATCAGCCCACGCATGCAGAACATGTTCAAACGCCAGGAGACGACGAGAACGAGACGCTGGAGGAACCGGCTGATCTGGCAAACCTGACACAACACACACTCAACACACACTCAACACACACACACTGCACACACACACTCAACACACACTCAACACACACTCAACACACACTCAACACACACTCAACACACACTCAACACACACTCAACACACACTCAACACACACTGCACACACACTGCACACACACTGCACACACACTGCACACACACTGCACACACACTGCACACACACTGCACACACACACTCAACACACACTCAACACACACTCAACACACACTCAACACACACTCAACACACACTCAACACACACAAACTGCACACACAAACTGCACACACTCAACACACACTGCACACACACACTGCACACTGCACACACACACTGCACACACACACTGCACACACACACTCAACACACACTCAACACACACTCAACACACACTCAACACACACTCAACACACACTCAACACACACTCAACACACACTCAACACACACTGCAGTTACAGAATTAAAACAGGAATAAATGATCGTGATTTTAACGGTAAAAGACTGTAAAAACTGTTAATAGGCTAACAGAAAGTTTCCACACTATATACGGTGAATAACTGATTGATCTAACTGTACATTTAATGTTTTAATGTAAATGTACAGTTTTTGGAAGTGAAAAACAACAAATCATTGTATAATTTACAGTGAAAAAACATAAATTGACATTCCCACAATTCCCTGCGTGTCACTTCACAATTAATTGCTTCAACAAGAATCATGTAAGACTAATAAAACTGTTTCTGTCGATCCAAAAAAACTACACTGTAAAAAATGATATGATCAATAAGTTATGACATGTTTTTACATTGCTTTAACTCATCAAAATAAGTTAAGCATTTTTTTTAAAGTTGAAATTAATTAAATATCAGTTGATTGTACTTAAATTTAAGGCAGCAACTTTGTTTTTACAGTGTATGTTTCTGATGATTCAAAATAATTTAATGTTTCTGATGATAAATAGAATTAAATGTTTCTTATGATTTAAAATAGTTACATTTTTCTGTTGATTCAAAAGAATCAAATGTTTTTTCGATTCAAATGAACTAAATGTTTCTGTCGATTCAAAACGTTAATAATTGTGGTGATCAACTTCCTTCATAAATGCTTTAAAAAGAATAATGCAAGAAAAATAAAAGTAGCTCATGATTATGAAGTAATGAAATAATATGAAAAAAAGGTTAATCAAGGAGTAAATCCGCTTTCCTCAGTGGCATCAGTTCACTAAAAGCGTCACAATGCCTTCAGGTTCTGTTAAAAATTGATTTATAAGTCATAATCAAGTGATTTAGGACTAAAATCTCTCTTTTTCACTCACTGACAAACAGCCAGAACAACAACCAAATGAAAAGCAAATGATCCACATTAGATGTAATCGAGCATTTACTGCCAATCTTTACTGTTATGCAATATTCAAAACTCTCATATTCGTCATCAGATCCGGCTCACAGAACCAGTTCTCAGATGAAGAAGAGGTTTGTGTTCCTCGGGGTGGGATTGGGAAGGTTGTTTTGGCAGGAATCCGCTGGGATAAAGTGCCAGCTCACCAGCAGGAGAGTGAAATCACACACTCGACTCTCACCGCAGTGTGTGTGTGTGTGTGTGTGTGTGTGGCTGCAAGCCAGAGCCTCGTTCAGCCACTGATCTGGACCAACGCCAAACCAACACCAGAGAGAGACTACAATCACTGCGACTCGTTCACACACACACACACACACACGCTGCCAGACGCCACCTGCCAATCCCACACGTAATGATCGGATGCTTTTCCACCACTTTAATGCAAATGCATGAAGATAATAAGATCTTATAAGCTGCTGTGAAACTTTCTGGTGTGAAAAGCGCTTTACAACTACATTTGACTTGCATTTCTATTTCAATTAATATGAATTTCAATCATTATTCTAGAATCATTGAAAATATCATATTGGAAAACGGTTATTTTAACGCTCTGGCATAGACGTTATTAAAAACTCAAAAAAGAATATACTACTCAAATATAATATAAAACTAATCAAAACTATATAAAATAGACACTTAAGTTTTTTCCTGCTGGTTTATTTACATTTTTCCCGAAGACAGAGAATCCAGATAATAAAATAATTATTATAATCATTCACCTTTCAGTCATACAATTTAGATCATGAAAACTGGTTAAAACAAATATGAATGTGGATTTGAGTGATTGTGTGTGTGTGTGTGTGTGTGTGTGTGAGAGAGAGAGTGTGTGTGTTAGTGTGAGACTGAAAGAGTGTGTGTGTATGTGTGTGTGTGTGTGTGAGAGAGAGAAAGAGTTTGTGTGTGTGTGTGTGTGTGTGTGAGAGAGAGAGAGAGAAAGAGAGAGTGAGTGAGTGTGTGTTAGTGTGAGACTGAAAGAGTGTGTATATGTTTGTGTGTGTGTGTGTGTGTGAGAGAGAGAGAAAGAGTGAGAGAGAGAGTGTGTGAGACTGAAAGAGAGTGTGTGTATATGTGTGTGTGTGTGAGAGAGTGAGAGAGAGAGAGAGAGAGAGAGAGAGAGAGAGAGAGAAAGTGCGCGCGCGAGAGAGAGAGAGAGAGAGAGAGAGAGAGAGAGAGAGAGAGAGAGAGAGAGAGAGAGAGAGAGTGAGTGAGTGAGTGAGTGTGTGTGTGTGTGTGTTTTGACTGATCATATTACCACCATCATCAGTATCTTTTCCCACATCAGGGATCATGGGATTTCATTATTCAGGGTTGATTCACAAACTAATATGTCAACCATAACGAAGAGACATAATTTACTTCAGACTTTGAGCTTTAGATACGAAGATCTGTGAGGCCAAAACAGCAACAAAGTATTTTGTTAAAATGTTAATGCTTCAGTTATCTGTTAAACTCCCCTATTATGCTATTTTAAAGGTTTGGCGTCTCCTAGAACGGGTTCACACGCATCAAAGGTCAAAAACACATGAATCTCCTCATAATCTCCACTGCAGCATCAGCTCTTTTCTCTGAAACGCTTCCATCAAGGATTCAGTCTCTCTAAGCTCCGCCTCTCTGAGATCTGCTCTGCTGTGATTGGTCAGAAAGCAAACGCTCATTATCATATCTGAATCTCAGCTCTTGATCTCAGTGATACGAACAGTAACGATGGCGTGGGTTTTACCGTATCAATCTCAGAAAACAGTGTCTTCTCCACACGAACAACACGAACCAAACTCTTCCAGTCTCAGATACACTACAGTGTTTGAGGGCGGAGCTAAGAGACGCTGCTCAGCCAATCAAGACCACAGGCTGGCATTATGCTGATTAGTTACATTGTTACGAAGGTTTGTACCGGACTGGAATTACTGATGACTCGTTTCAGTTCAGAATCGCTTCTTTCTTTTATTAGACAATGACTTCATTTATCTGCACTTTGATCTTTAAAACCATTATATTGCACAATACATGAATGGTAATATTTGAAAAACATAACAGAGGCACTTAAATGCAATAAAAATGGGACTGATGGCTCTTAAACAGTTAATACTGTTTGTTAAATGGGTGGTATAATGCCCTTTTCACAAGATGTAAAATAAGTCTCTGATGTCCCCAGAGTGTGTGTGTGTGAAGTTTCAGCTCAAAATACCCCACAGATATTTTTATATAGCATGTTAAAAATTTACATTTTTGAGAGTGAGCAAAAACGCACTGTTTTAGTGTCTGTTTCTTTAAATGCAAATGAGCTGCTGCTCCCGGCACAGGGGGCGGAGCTTCAACAGCTTGCACTCACACACACACACTGAAAATTTCAAAAACTTTTGATGGAGAGACTCAAGTAGAAGTGACAACATGTAGAAGCAACAGGACATTTCTGAATGATTAGCTGATGAATTTATGCAGCTGATGTGGAGTTATCTTCTAGTCATTGATTAGCATATTCTGTCTTGATAATCTATGAATCGTGTTCAGGGGGCGGGGTTTATGTAAATTTTAGGGTTGGTGATGTCACTAACCCGGGAGGAATGTGGTGTAGTCTCTACCAGCCGTTTGTTGTAGTCCTTAAAAAGCCATTTCTGTAAAAGCAAATCTCTCCCTTTGCTTTGAACTTTGAGCGTTGTAACTTTGCAGATGTTGTTTCTGCTCAAACAGCAACATTAC
>CM040827.1:1384033-1389033 GCA_022828995.1 Vimba vimba
AACATTCTGTCATCATTTACTTGCCCTCATGTTGTTTCAAACCTGTATGACTTTCTTTTGTGGAACATAAAAGGAGATGTTTTGAAGAACACTGAGGACTAAATGACACTGGACCCCATTGGTTTTTTCAACTGCATGGACAAAAAACCCAAGACATTTCTCAAAATATCTACTTTTGCGTTTTACAGAAGAAATAGTAATTCAGAGGAACACGGTATATTCATCAGAATGACAGTGATCATGTGACACTGAAGACTGGAGTAATGATGCTGAAAATTCAGCTTTGAATCAATTATATTTGAAAACTTTCACATAGAAACCAGTCTTGTGATTGATCAATCAAGCATCTCTGAACACGACACCCTGTCTGTTTGCTTCAGGAAGGAATTTACAGCAGCTGTCATTAAAACTCACAGAGATACCATTAAAACGAGAGCGTGTCTCTGAACCTTCCCCCTCCAACCTCGCAACCTGAGACTGGAACCATGAAGAGTGTCATTATACACCACTGGCCACACATAATGACAGAACACATAAAACACACGACACACAGAGAGACGAACATCTCCTCTTCCTCCCACTGACAGTCTGATCAGGGTTTGAGAAATCATTAGTTTAACCCTTCAGATCAGACTCAGTGTCTCGGTTGCCTTTATATCAGACTGACGGAGTCTATGAGATCGGATGAGCAACACTATAAAGCCTAAGAATGTTTTACTAGTGTGCAGATGCTCTTAATGTCATCATGCAATGCATTTGCAAACATGATGTGAATTATTTCTATCGAAGCTTGTTTCCGCCACAGAATAAAACATTTTAAAACATAATTGCGCCTTTTTATCTCACAACTGCGAGATCTAAAGTCAGAATTGTGAGATATAAACTCGCAATTGCGAGAAATAAACTCTTTCTCACAATTCTGACCGTATAACATGCAATTGCAAGTTATAAAGTCCAATTCTAAGGAAAAAAATACTGACTTTTTTCCTCAGAATTGCGAGTTTTTCTCTCACAATTCTGACTTTATATCTCACAATTCTGACTTTATATCACACAATTCTGACTTTATATCTCACAATTCTGACTTTATATCACACAATTCTGACTTTATATCTCACAATTCTGACTTTATATCTCACAATTCTGACTTTATATCTCACAATTCTGACTTTATATCACGCAATTGCGACTTTATATCACGTATGTAAACTTGCAATTGTGAGAAACAAAGTCACAATTGTATGAATAATATGCATTCAAGAATTTAATTAAAGAATTATCATGATTGCAAAATGGTTTTAGTCATAAGGTTTAAAGAGTCACAGTTGCATGCATTTTGCTAACAATTAATTGCATATGAACCTGGGCAGAAAATGTTACTCATTTAACACAAAATGTGTGCAATTTGCTCTTCATTTCTATATATATATATATATATAAAAATAAATTAATCACTCAATGCATCCAATTCAATGCATCGTAATTCTGACTTCCAGAATCATAAGTAGGACTCAGGAATCTTCATATTATCCACAAGTCTCTCTCGGCTGTGAGGATTGTCCATTTCCACACCGCTGTTCTATATGGGGAAAGTAGAATGGATGTTGCCTCTATAAATAAGCAGCTCCAGGCCTTTAATCACATCAGAGGCTCTTCAAGCTCTTGAAAGATCACCTGGTTCACAGCAAGACGTCAACAGATTTATATTCAGCCTACAGTCCATCTGAAATCAAAACTGACTCGATTTACTGTCTGTTCAACCCATGTTTCTGGTCTTACTGTGATCGATTCATCAATGTTATTCTGGAGGAAATCATGGAAGGAATCAACATAACTACGAAATGCATAAATGTATTTATTCTAGGGGTGTCACAATATATCGCAATGCAAAAATGCAACAATATGTATCGTGGATATTTCACCCAAAATAAAAATTACTGTGAAAAAAAATTCACGTTTTCAGAGTTTTAGTGTCAGTAGTACATTAAGTTACTATATATAATGTTGAAAATAATGTATAATAATGCAATGGGGGAATATGTGTGGGTCCTGATAATGCCAAATGTCTGATGTTACCAGTAAAAAGTGTCCTACTTTATTTTAAATATATCTAGTCAGTGAAAGTGTGCAAACATATTCATCAAAAATAATTCTGTAGTTTCATCTTCAGAATCATGAATATTGTTATTCTGGTGTCTCTATTGTCCTGTGCTTTGGGTTATTAACACCAAGTCCAAGAATATTCATTTACACACACAATGTAATACCAAATTTAGCATTTTAATCAACAGTACATTTTTTGTTAACCTTGTATCATGTGTCTTGGAGTATCACAATAATATGGTATCATAAATCATCTGAGCAAAACGGTTGCAAATGCATTGCATGATGACATTAAGGGCGTCTGCACACTAGAAAAACATGTAAGATGCATTGTGGGACTGTGGAAAGGAAACATCAGAATGCATTGCATCAGAAGTTCAAGTTTGCACATTTTAGCTGAATGTCAGAGAATCACGTTGACACGTTCACAAAACCTCGTTCCCATTCAAATCAATACGTTCTGAAGGAAACATGCATTATGTTGCAGATCGTAGCGCCGCGGCTACTGTGCAGCTCGTGACACACACACTGCACACATGCACAAACACTCCCACGTGTCAACTGACAAAATTGGGCCAAATGTATCTTTACACAGTCTGGACGCCGGCCAAAGTCGACTCAGCGTTTGGCAGGAGCGTAACAGAACAAATACGTGAAGCGAAGAGTCCGGCTGTGTTCCAGCGACACACACGCGTGAGCGGATCAGAGACAAAACCAAACACAAACACTCGAGACACGCATGAATCATGACTGACTGAACCACTGCAACGACAGACTCATCAAACTGCACTTCCTAAACAGATACACTAATAACCACTGCCAATATGAAGATGAATGAGAATAATGACGGGTTCACAACTTTAACAAAACTGTAGCTTGAACTCGATTATCATGTCAAATCCACCAAAGTGGCAGAAAGTTTCTGTTTAATATACTATTATTAATAACATTTACTGCATTTAACAAACAAATTCTGTATTAGAGGATATGAACTCATTGTTCTGACTAAAAAAATTATAATTCTGTCTTGTTTTCCAGCGCAAATATCTGAACATTCTTAAATCAAGATATATTTACTGGAGAAGCAAAATTGTGTTGGATATTAAGTCTTTTTTTGCTGAAAACGTATCAAAATGAAGTGAGTTTGTGCTTAAAACAAGACATTTTTTATATCTGTCAATGGAGTCAGAAAAATAATCTTGTTTTCCCTCTGAATTAAGTTTATTTTTCTGACTCCATTGGCAGATGAAAGAGGAACCAAAAGCAACTTAAATTTACTTAAAGTCCCCCTGTGGTGTAAATCCAGCGTTTAATGCTGTTTAAGTGTCTGTGTGGTGTTTTTAATATGCTTTAAGACAAGCCATGTGTAAATTCATAAGTCGACTCCATTGCTGAGTATTTTCTCCTTAAAACTGCAGTGAACCAAAGACAGTCTCAAAAACACGCTTTGAAATCGCTGGTGTTTCTGACGTCACAAACTACCTTGTAACCAATCAGATCAACGTGTGATCGTCAACCAGTGGATCTCTGAGCTGAGTGAGTGAGTGAGTGGAGGCGGGGCTCATTTGCATATTCATAGAACCGCGCATACTAAATGAGGCAAGGGTGTCGAGTTACATTCAAGATATTATAAGGCATGAAGAATATTTTTCAAGGAAAAAACTTTTAAATATGCTATTTTGGTGATCAAAGACGAGTTTTAAGGGATAAAATTATTGACTACAGGGGGACTAAGTCAGTCTGTGCTTGAAACAAGAACAAATATCTGCCATTGGGGTCAAATATCTGCCAAATAAACTTAATTCAAAGAGAAAACAAGATTATTTTTCTGACCCCACTGGCAGATATTTGTTCTTGTTTTAAGCACAAATTCACTTTATTTCGATACATTTTTCAATTCAATTCATTTCTCCAGTAAATGCATCTTGATTTAAGAACGTTTAGATAGAAGAAAACCAGAACATCATTGTTTGCGGTGCACAGCTCAGATCTTACCGCTTTAAAGTGCTCGTCGTAGCTCCACTCCGCGCGTGCGTCCGGAGACGCGGCTGAAGGGCGTTCGACGGGCGAGAGATCGTCCTCGGGTTCCTCTTTCACCCTGACGGCGGGCGACGGGGCTCTTCTGGGGTCCGCGAGGCTTGCGGTCGGGCGTCCGGGTAAACGTACGGCTCCCCGTTGAAGCGCAAGCGTCTGATTCCTGAGAAACTCCAGTCCGCTCGGCGTCCGCTCGTCTTCCTCGCTGCCTTCATCACCCTCCATCATCTCATCATCATCATCATCATCATCTGAATCTGAGCCTCGGCCGCGCTCGTCCTCGACGCTGCTCTGATTGGAGACGAGAGAGAGCTGAGCGAGCTGTCCGCTGCTCATGAAGCCGGCTCCAGAAGCCCTAGCGGCGGCGAGGATGGCCTGTTGAGCCGCGACCTGCTGCGCGTACATGATGTGAGCTTCTCGAAGCCGTCGCTCCTTGTGCTCGCTCTCCACACGCGCCTGTTGCTGACGCTGGAGATGCTCCATCATGGCCTCCAGCTTCAGGCCACCCGACAAACCGGCCTCCTGAGAGACAGAAGAGGAAGACATCAATGACCTGAACACTCACACTACAGCACAGATGCATCAAGCAAATCTGAGTGCTGTTTAAGCGCTATAACCGGGTGCTTCTACCAACCCAGAAAACATGAAAAGTGAAACCCAGTAACTTTGTTCTGCAAGCATGTCAAAAAATAAGCCAATCAGATTTCGCTCTCCTTCTGACATATGAAGAGGAACTTATTATAATATTACCGGTATAATTATTATAATATTATTTTTGAGGGTGAGCAAAAACGCACCGTTTTGTGTCTGTCCATTTAAATGCAAATGAGCTGCTGCTCCCGGCACAGGGGGCGGAGCTTCAA
>CM040827.1:1394033-1424033 GCA_022828995.1 Vimba vimba
CTCTCTCTCTCTCTCTCTCACACACACACACACACACACACTCTAACACTCACACACACACACACAATCACTTACTCTAAGACACTCTAACAAACACTCACACACACTCTCAAATGCACACACACACACGCACGCACACTCTCTCTCTCTAAGACAGTCACTCTATCAAACAAACACACACACACACATACATACACTCACACTCACTCACACTTACACTCTCTCTAAGACACAGTCACTCTATCAAACACACACACACTCTGACACACACACACGCACACACACACACACACACACGCACGCACACTCTCTCTCTCTAAGACACAGTCACTCTATCAAACACTCACACTCTCACACACACACACACACACACACACACACACACACACACACTCACACACACACTCACACACACACTCTCTCTCTCTCTAAGACAGTCACTCTATCAAACACACACACACACACACACACTCTCTCTCTCTCTCTCTCTAAGACACAGTCACTCTATCAAACACACACACACACACACTCTCTCTCTCTCTCTCTCTCTCTCTCTCTAAGACACAGTCACTCTATCAAACACACACACACACACACACACACACACACACACACACACACACACACACTCTCTCTCTCTAAGACATAGTCACTCTATCAAACACACACACACACACACACACACACACACACACACACACACACACACACACACACACACACACTCTCTCTCTCTAAGACAGTCACTCTATCAAACACACACACACACACACACACACTCCACTGTACACTCAATCCAATGTTTTGCATTATTTAAAGGGCAGATAAAATATTCTCGATTATGCCATTTTAAATACAAAATAACAAATCTATATCTCACAGCAAGTGTTGAACGATAGTAACAACTCACGTCGTCTCACTTCACGTTATAAACAACATCCATCCTTCTATCAGAGTAACAGAGAATCCGACAGATGTCGTAAAGCTTTAGTGCTCAAAGTACATGTTTACAGAGAGAAAATATAAAAAAGTTATTAAACACTTTTCAAAAGAGTCCTGAAACTCCAAGCATAAACATGAGCTTGACACACACACACACACACACACACAACCAGACACACACACACTTATCTCGTTTAACTCAACAGTGTGTGTCAGCTTTCAGTAACACTGCGCTTCCCCAAACGCTGCACTGGAGAATCATGGGTAATTTCTTTTCTTTCAGATCCCACTTTACTCTTTAGTTCCTTTCTGAAACATCAGCCGTAAACAGTCGCTTTCTTGAGCGAAACGATGATTAGACAAAAAAACAATAAAGATAGAAACACGTCACCAGTCAAATATGCATGAATCTCATTCAAGCGTCCTAATCATATTTCACCCCAAAAACAAACTAAATATTGATGTTGTAACTGAAGTCTGTTATTCTCAGTGGTGAGTTTCATAACTGTAATACACTTTTGTGAAAGATTTTTAATCAGTGCAAACAAAGGCAGCGCAACAAATATTATCCTGATGTAGAAATATTAGACAATTTAAATATTGTTTTATGACATGATTACAGACATGAGAATGAGATCTTTGGCATTACGTTAATGAGAATTCGGGATGAATAAACTGTTAATACTTAACAATAAGGTTAACATTAGTTAACACGAACCTCTACAGCATTTAATAATATTACTAAATGTCAATCTCAACATTTATGAATGCATGTAGTTGTATTTGTTTACATTAGTTATTGCACTGTGAGCTAACATGAACATTAACTAATGTTAACAAATGAGACCTTATTGTAGAGTGTTACCAATAAACGTAAGAAAGAAGAAATAAAATAATGTAATAGTGCAAAACATCTTACTAATGTTGTATGCATGTAACTAATGTAACTATGCATAATTTTAAAGTCTCCCTGAAGTCAATAATTTTATCCCTTTAAACTCATCTTTGATCACTGAAATTGACATATTTAAACGTTTTTTCCTTGAAAAAAAATCTTGACTGTAACTCGACACCCTTGCCTCATTTAGTATGCGCGGTTCTATGAATATGCAAATGAGCCCCGCCTCCACTCACTCACTCAGCTCAGAGATCCACTGGTTGACGATCACACGTTGATCTGATTGGTTACAAGGTAGTTTGTGACGTCAGAAACACCAGCGATTTCAAAGCGTGTTTTTGAGACTGTCTTTGGTTCACTGCAGTTTTAAGGAGGAAATACTCAGCAATGGAGTCGACTTATGAATTTACAAATGGTTTGACTATAAGCATATTAAAAACACCACATAGACACATAAACAACTTTAAAAGCTGGATTTTAAACACAGGGGGACTTTAAATAAAATAACTACTAACTTTTATTTTAGGGTGATTTATAACGCGGAAGCAAAACGGTTTCATGGGATACGAACAATAGCGTGTGTGAGTGAATCAAACTTGCATGCAGGTCGAAAAAACAAGTGTTTTACCGACAGAATGAACGACGCGGGGCTTAAACGATCACAAACAAAATGACTCTGTGCTCTTAAAAACACTGTAAGAACTCAAGCAGAACTCTTTGATCCGTTCACACACACACACACACACACACACACACACACACACACTTCACTGCACGCAGCAGGACGAAGCATCAGCGCAGCAGCAGATGGAGGAGCTCAAGGCTTTCGGGGGAATCAGGTCCAGATCTTCATCATCAGGGATTTCATCCAGGTGATATCCATCCTTCAGCAGCTGCCGGCTCAGGTCCGGGTGCACCTGAGGAACACATGATCAACACATGAGGAACACATGATCAACACATGAGGAACACATGATCAACACACGAGGAACACATGAGGAACACATGATCAACACATGAGGAACACATGAGGAACACACGAGGAACACATGATCAACACATGATCAACACACGAGGAACACATGAGGAACACATGATCAACAAATGAGGAACACATGAGGAACACATGAGGAACAAATGAGGAACACATGAGGAACAAATGAGGAACACATGATCAACACATGAGGAACACATGATCAACACATGAGGAACACATGAGGAACACATGAGGAACACATGATCAACACATGAGGAACACATGAGGAACACACGAGGAACACATGATCAACACATGATCAACACACGAGGAACACATGAGGAACACATGATCAACAAATGAGGAACACATGAGGAACACATGAGGAACACATGATCAACAAATGAGGAACACATGAGGAACACATGAGGAACACATGAGGAACACATGAGGAACACATGAGGAACACATGAGGAACACATGATCAACAAATGAGGAACACATGAGGAACACATGAGGAACACATGAGGAACACATGATCAACACATGATCAACACACGAGGAACACATGAGGAACACATGATCAACAAATGAGGAACAAATGAGGAACACATGAGGAACACATGAGGAACACATGAGGAACACATGATCAACAAATGAGGAACACATGAGGAACACATGAGGAACACATGAGGAACACATGAGGAACACATGATCAACACATGATCAACAAATGAGGAACACATGAGGAACACATGAGGAACACATGAGGAACACATGAGGAACACATGAGGAACACATGAGGAACACACGAGGAACAACATGATCAACACATGATCAACACACGAGGAACACATGAGGAACACATGATCAACAAATGAGGAACACATGAGGAACACATGAGGAACACATGAGGAACACACGAGGAACAACATGATCAACACATGATCAACACACGAGGAACACATGAGGAACACATGAGGAACACATGAGGAACACATGAGGAACACATGAGGAACACATGAGGAACACATGATCAACAAATGAGGAACACACGAGGAACACACGAGGAACAACATGTTAATACATGTTGAAGATGTTTTGACAATGATCCAATATGATTATGATTGTTTATCATTCATGAAAACTGTAATTTGGTCTTGATTTAGTTTGATTAAATTCAATTTTATTAAGTAACGTCCACACCAGCGCACAATATCACTCAATATCTATGTCAATGTCTATCATTCATTTACATTTCGGTTATTGTTATTGTCTTATTTTGGCAAGACTCACTATGATTTCACACCATACTTGATTTTCATGACTAAAAACAGGTCATTTTTTTAATTATATTGTATTGATTTGTATTTTAATGTATTGCCATATCAGCTTCTTGTCACATCAAGATCAAGATTTCTCTACAACACAAACACTCTACATAAGATTTTACTGTACTTGTGATAAAAAAGTGACACTTTTATAATTGATAATTGAATTCTGTATTATTTTAATCGTCAGGCTACCCGTTTCCCAAACCCTTTAAAGGCATTAACTAACCTCTGCTGAGGAATATCCAGATGAACAATCCAGCTCCGCATCACTGATGAAATCAAACAACACCGAATCAATCACTCAGTCCATCAACACACACTTCAGGGCTCTCATTTATAAAACTGTGTGGGATCCTTGCTAAAATTGTTTGTGCGCCCAAAAGCCAAAAATATTCAGACTTATAAAAGTGTGCGTCCGCCAGAACCTGCGCAAACTTCCCTTTATAAATCCCAGTCAGTGGAAGATTGAGGCACACGCGTCTATTTATGATTAGGACTTATAATGAGGATTTAAAGTGGTTTTCCTTAATCTGCCGTCAATCCCTCAGATCACCACCGGTGTCGCCAAACCGCTCGTCTCCAGAGTGTTCGTAGTTCGTACGCATGATCAGAGTGTGTGTGCAGGTGCAAGTGTGTTCTTATAAATCACAACTTATGCGTGGGAAGTGGCGGACGGCTCTGTTTTGTGCGACGCAACGGTTATAAACGTACAGATACTGTACAAAGAAATTCCAGGACTTTTCAAGCACTACTTTTTTGGTTTTCAAGGACTACAAACAATGAACTCAAATTACAGATATAAGGTATCCAAAATACAACTTACAACGTGTTTAATAATATATACTAAATACAAAGTTTATAAAGGCTACTATTGTTCAATAATAAATATTTTATATTATATCATTGGCGTACTTCACATCGAGAAAAGACGTGCTGCAGCGTTAATTTAGCGTGAAAAGATTGTATATGTGTTTGTTTTCCGAAAAAATTCAATTTAATATATATATTATATTTAAATAAGTCAAGCACTTTTTAAGTACATCTTTGGACTTAAATATCAAAAAGTCAAATTCAAGTACTTTAAGCACCTTGTACGAACCCTGTATAAATGAGAACCCTGATATTTCATGGGAATCGTCTTGCAATTGCTGATCAAATAATAGGTTTTCCAGCCTTAAAATCACTTTAACTAACAAACATCGAGCGGAGGACAGTGAGTCTCACCTGTCTGAATCCAGAGAGATGAGCGAATCCTCTCCTGTCTGACTCAAGGCAGCGTATCCCTTATTAAACTTCACACTGCGGAAAGAAGAGAAAAACAGCACTGAAATGATCCACTGTGAAAGAGGAGGCGCAAGTCTTGCTATGTTTCTGAGAGCACAAAATTATACTTCATGAGGATCAAATGTTACATTTGCATCAAGTATGATCCCTGAAAAAGCTGTCAATCATGGTTAGCATTGTCCGGGAAGCAGACACACTCTGTCAGTTCAAATCTAGACTTTAAACGCATCTCTTTTACCTGGCATTCATATAGAACATTATACATTTCTATTATTCAAATCAGTTAAATGATTATTCGGCTGCATAGATTCGGTCAGCCGGAACCGAGAACACTTCCTATAACACCTGATGTACTCGTTACATCATGAGAAGAATGACATCTACGCTAATGTTAGTCGATCTGTTTATTCCGAGGTTTACTGAAGTCAGCCGGATCCGGGCCGTATCCAGATCAGATGGAGGACCTGCGCCTGCACACGTCCACGACGCATGATGTAGTCAGCCGGATCCAGGCCGTATCCAGATCAGATGGAGGACCTGCGCCTGCACACGTCCACGACGCATGATGTAGTCAGCCGGATCCAGGCCGTATCCAGATCAGATGGAGGACCTGCACCTGCACACGTCCACGACGCATGATGTAGTCAGCCGGATCCGGGCCGTATCCAGATCAGATGGAGGACCTGCGCCTGCACACATCCACAACGCATGATGTAGTCAGCCGGATCCAGGCCGTATCCAGATCAGATGGAGGACCTGCACCTGCACACATCCACAACGCATGATGTAGTCAGCCGGATCCGGGCCGTATCCAGATCAGATGGAGGACCTGCGCCTGCACACATCCACAACGCATGATGTAGTCAGCCGGATCCGGGCCGTATCCAGATCAGATGGAGGACCTGCACCTGCACACGTCCACAACGCATGATGTAGTCAGCTGGATCCAGGCCGTATCCAGATCAGATGGAGGACCTGCGCCTGCACACGTCCACAACACATGATGTAGTCAGCTGGATCCAGGCCGTATCCAGATCAGATGGAGGACCTGCGCCTGCACACGTCCACGACGCATGATGTAGTCAGCCGGATCCAGGCCGTATCCAGATCAGATGGAGGACCTGCACCTGCACACGTCCACAACGCATGATGTAGTCAGCCGGATCCGGGCCGTATCCAGATCAGATGGAGGACCTGCGCCTGCACACATCCACAACGCATGATGTAGTCAGCCGGATCCAGGCCGTATCCAGATCAGATGGAGGACCTGCACCTGCACACATCCACAACGCATGATGTAGTCAGCCGGATCCGGGCCGTATCCAGATCAGATGGAGGACCTGCGCCTGCACACATCCACAACGCATGATGTAGTCAGCCGGATCCGGGCCGTATCCAGATCAGATGGAGGACCTGCACCTGCACACGTCCACAACGCATGATGTAGTCAGCTGGATCCAGGCCGTATCCAGATCAGATGGAGGACCTGCGCCTGCACACGTCCACAACACATGATGTAGTCAGCTGGATCCAGGCCGTATCCAGATCAGATGGAGGACCTGCACCTGCACACGTCCACAACGCATGATGTAGTCAGCCGGATCCAGGCCGTATCCAGATCAGATGGAGGACCTGCACCTGCACACGTCCACAACACATGATGCAGTCAGCCGGATCCGGGCCGTATCCAGATCAGATGGAGGACCTGCACCTGCACACGTCCACAACACATGATGTAGTCAGCTGGATCCAGGCCGTATCCAGATCAGATGGAGGACCTGCACCTGCACACGTCCACAACGCATGATGTAGTCAGCCGGATCCAGGCCGTATCCAGATCAGATGGAGGACCTGCACCTGCACACGTCCACAACACATGATGTAGTCAGCCAGATTTGGGCCGTATCCAGATCAGATGGTGGACCTGCGCCTGCACACGTCCACAACACATGATGTAGTCAGCCGGATCCGGGCCGTATCCAGATCAGATGGTGGACCTGCGCCTACACACGTCCACAACACATGATGTAGTCAGCCAGATTTGGGCCGTATCCAGATCAGATGGTGGACCTGCGCCTGCACACGTCCACAACACATGATGTAGTCAGCTGGATCCAGGCCGTATCCAGATCAGATGGAGGACCTGCACCTGCACACGTCCACAACGCATGATGTAGTCAGCCGGATCCAGGCCGTATCCAGATCAGATGGAGGACCTGCACCTGCACACGTCCACAACACATGATGTAGTCAGCCAGATTTGGGCCGTATCCAGATCAGATGGTGGACCTGCGCCTGCACACGTCCACAACACATGATGTAGTCAGCCGGATCCGGGCCGTATCCAGATCAGATGGTGGACCTGCGCCTACACACGTCCACAACACATGATGTAGTCAGCCGGATCCGGGCCGTATCCAGATCAGATGGAGGACCTGCGCCTGCACACGTCCACAACGCATGATGTAGTCAGCCAGATCCGGGCCGTATCCAGATCAGATGGTGGACCTGCGCCTACACACGTCCACAACACATGATGTAGTCAGCCAGATTTGGGCCGTATCCAGATCAGATGGAGGACCTGCACCTGCACACGTCCACAACACATGATGTAGTCAGCCGGATCCAGGCCGTATCCAGATCAGATGGAGGACCTGCACCTGCACACGTCCACAACACATGATGTAGTCAGCCGGATCCGGGCCGTATCCAGATCAGATGGTGGACCTGCGCCTACACACGTCCACAACACATGATGTAGTCAGCCAGATTTGGGCCGTATCCAGATCAGATGGTGGACCTGCGCCTACACACGTCCACAACACATGATGTAGTCAGCTGGATCCAGGCCGTATCCAGATCAGATGGAGGACCTGCACCTGCACACGTCCACAACGCATGATGTAGTCAGCCGGATCCGGGCCGTATCCAGATCAGATGGTGGACCTGCGCCTACACACGTCCACAACACATGATGTAGTCAGCCAGATTTGGGCCGTATCCAGATCAGATGGAGGACCTGCACCTGCACACGTCCACAACACATGATGTAGTCAGCCGGATCCAGGCCGTATCCAGATCAGATGGAGGACCTGCACCTGCACACGTCCACAACACATGATGTAGTCAGCCAGATTTGGACCGTATCCAGATTAGATGGTGGACCTGCGCCTACACACGTCCACAACACATGATGTAGTCAGCTGGATCCAGGCCGTATCCAGATCAGATGGAGGACCTGCACCTGCACACGTCCACAACGCATGATGTAGTCAGCCGGATCCAGGCCGTATCCAGATCAGATGGAGGACCTGCACCTGCACACGTCCACAACACATGATGTAGTCAGCCAGATTTGGGCCGTATCCAGATCAGATGGTGGACCTGCGCCTACACACGTCCACAACACATGATGTAGTCAGCCGGATCTGGGCCGTATCCAGATCAGATGGTGGACCTGCGCCTACACACGTCCACAACACATGATGTAGTCAGCCGGATCCGGGCCGTATCCAGATCAGATGGAGGACCTGCGCCTGCACACGTCCACAACACATGATGTAGTCAGCCGGATTTGGGCCGTATCCAGATCAGATGGAGGACCTGCACCTGCACACGTCCACAACACATGATGTAGTCAGCCAGATCCAGGCCGTATCCAGATCAGATGGAGGACCTGCACCTGCACACGTCCACAACACATGATGTAGTCAGCCAGATTTGGGCCGTATCCAGATCAGATGGTGGACCTGCGCCTGCACACGTCCACAACACATGATGTAGTCAGCCGGATCCGGGCCGTATCCAGATCAGATGGTGGACCTGCGCCTACACACGTCCACAACACATGATGTAGTCAGCCAGATTTGGGCCGTATCCAGATCAGATGGAGGACCTGCACCTGCACACGTCCACAACACATGATGTAGTCAGCCAGATTTGGACCGTATCCAGATCAGATGGTGGACCTGCGCCTGCACACGTCCACAACACATGATGTAGTCAGCCGGATCCGGGCCGTATCCAGATCAGATGGAGGACCTGCACCTGCACACGTCCACAACACATGATGTAGTCAGCCAGATTTGGGCCGTATCCAGATCAGATGGTGGACCTGCGCCTGCACACGTCCACAACACATGATGTAGTCAGCCGGATCCAGGCCGTATCCAGATCAGATGGAGGACCTGCACCTGCACACGTCCACAACACATGATGTAGTCAGCCGGATCCAGGCCGTATCCAGATCAGATGGAGGACCTGCACCTGCACACGTCCACAACACATGATGTTGTCAGCCGGATCCGGGCCGTATCCAGATCAGATGGAGGACCTGCACCTGCACACGTCCACAACACATGATGTAGTCAGCCGGATCCAGGCCGTATCCAGATCAGATGGAGGACCTGCACCTGCACACGTCCACAACACATGATGTAGTCAGCCAGATTTGGGACGTATCCAGATCAGATGGTGGACCTGCACCTGCACACGTCCACAACACATGATGTAGTCAGCCGGATCCGGGCCGTATCCAGATCAGATGGTGGACCTGCGCCTACACACGTCCACAACACATGATGTAGTCAGCCGGATCCGGGCCGTATCCAGATCAGATGGTGGACCTGCGCCTGCACACGTCCACAACACATGATGTAGTCAGCCGGATCCGGGCCGTATCCAGATCAGATGGTGGACCTGCGCCTACACACGTCCACAACACATGATGTAGTCAGCCAGATTTGGGCCGTATCCAGATCAGATGGTGGACCTGCACCTGCACACGTCCACAACACATGATGTAGTCAGCCGGATCCGGGCCGTATCCAGATCAGATGGTGGACCTGCGCCTGCACACGTCCACAACACATGATGTAGTCAGCCGGATCCGGGCCGTATCCAGATCAGATGGTGGACCTGCGCCTACACACGTCCACAACACATGATGTAGTCAGCCAGATTTGGGCCGTATCCAGATCAGATGGAGGACCTGCGCCTACACACGTCCACGACGCATGATGTAGTCAGCCGGATCCGGGCCGTATCCAGATCAGATGGAGGACCTGCGCCTGCACACGTCCACAACACATGATGTAGTCAGCCGGATCCGGGCCGTATCCAGATCAGATGGAGGACCTGCGCCTGCACACGTCCACAACGCATGGTGTAGTCAGCCAGATTTGGGCCGTATCCAGATCAGATGGAGGACCTGCGCCTGCACACGTCCACGACGCATCCCTGAAGTGCCAGCCTCATCAGCCCTGTGAAGGCCTCATCCACACGACAGCCATCGGCACTGATCCTCAACAACCCGTCTCCATACCGGCGTGACTCCGATCTCCAACCAGATGAACTGGATAAATATTCTGAATGTTCTGATCCAATCTGACCCCTGACCTGTAATGCCTGAATCATAATCATACACTGTTCGTTCATTGACCAGAGGAGAACTGAGCAACTGAGTCTGGGTTCTCCCAAGGTTTTTTTTTATCCATTCTGTCACTGATGGAGTTTTGGTTCCTTGCCTTGGCTTTCGGCTTGCTTAGTTGGAGACATTTAAAGGGATATTTCACCACTGGAAAGATGAATGTGTTTTTAAATTGGGTCATTTATGTAGTAGAAATGTGAAATTAATATAAAAGTTGGTGCCTTCTAGACTGAGAAAAGCCAGAAAATGTATTTTTGGCTCATGTGGATGAAAGACAACAACTCCCAGAATGCACTTGCTTCGCTGCCCTACGAGGCCAAGCCACGCCTCCCGGTTACAGAGGGCAGTGTCGGGAGAAATGATACAGCTAGGCTACTAGTGGACTCGAAACTGAAAAGATGGCGTTTTATCGTGAGATCCCCCTATGGGCGGGTTGAAGACATGCGGAACGAGCTCCCCCTACTGGCTGGAGTCTCTCGCCTCTGGACAGAAGAGCCTCAGATGAGCTAAATGACGATTTTTTGCGTCATCTGAGGTTTTTCTCCAGACACACAATACAGAAATCTCTCATCATGAGGGAGGGAAGCACGGTCATTCCAAAATACTACCGGGTTTCTACTGATACAAAGCTTAATGCTAATCGTTGAAGTATCCCTTTAATATTCAACTATATTATTGATCTGCCTTACTTAAGGTGGACGATGACGCAATTTTCTTCTAGAAACAAACTTTGCTGTATTATTTTCATGTTATCACTGTGAAGCTGCTTTGATACAATCTGTATTGTAAAAAGCGCTATATAAATAAAGGTGACTTGACTCACGTCTTTGGTTTGTGTCTCGGCGGATGAAGTGAAGTCCTCGCTGGACTCAAGCCTCTCTTCTGCAGAACTCTTCTGGCCGACTCCCTCTGTCGCTCTGCAGAGAAACAAACGCATCCGTTACAGTAACCCTTGACAGTAACCCTTTACAGTAACCCTTTACACGCCGTGAGACGAGAGAGGCCAGATCTTCTGCTGGACTCACGGAGTTTGGTGCTGAACGCATGAGCTTTGGTCATGAGATACGGTCCTGTCTTCTCCGGCGCCTTCACTCCTCCGTCTCCTGTGTGCGGCTGATCTCTGATTCCAGATCTCTGATGATCAAACACAGCTCAGATGATGATATCCATCGACAGGGTGAGATGACTGACACACTTCATATTCATAAGATATTACTACCTACACACACACACACACACACACACACACACACACACACACACACACACACAAACACACACTCTCTCTCTCTCAAACACACACACACATGCATTCACTCTCTCTCTCTCTCTCTCTCTCACACACACACTCTCTCTCTCTCTCTCTCTCTCTCTCACACACACATACATTCACTCTCTCTCTCTCTCACACACACACACACACACACACACACTCACTCACTCACTCACACTCATTCTCTCTCTCTCTCTCTCTCACACACACACACACACACACACTCATTCACTCTCTCTTTCTCTCTCACACACACACACACACACACACAGAGACTCACACTCACTCATTCACTCTCTATCGCTCTCTCTCTCTCACACACTCACTCACACTCATTAACTCTCTCTCTCACTCACACACACTCTCTCTCTCACACACACACACACACTCACTCTCTCTCTCTCTCTCTCTCTCTCTCACACACAAACACACACACAGAGAGACTCACACACATTCACTCTCTCTCTCTCACACACTCACTCACACACACACTCTCTCTCTCTCACTCACTCACACACACACTCTCTCTCACACACACACACACACACATTCACTCTCTCTCTCTCTCTCTCACTCACACACTCTCTCTCTTGTGTTGTGTTGCATTTTATATCATGTGCATAAACACAATATAACATTCTCCATATTATAGTGTTTGTAATTTCAATATAATTTAATACAAATGTGAAAGCCAATTCCATTTGTTAGTGCAACTTATTTGACTAATACTCTTGAATTCTGATATATATATATATCGTGTTCTCAAGATTTCCTCCACTCGAATTCACTCTGAAGTGTTGAAATCGACCTAAATAACCATTCACACGGCTTCGACTAACCGATGACAGGACACACACCAGCGGCTGACAGTTTCTCTGTAGGATATTCCTCCGCCTGATCACATGATCTTCATTTTATGATTATTAATGGTGTTTAATACAACAATGCTAAAACTCCATCAAAATCACCTTGATCTCGTCTGAAGCCTCTCGCTCGGACACAAGAGTGCGCTGCTCTCGGCTCTCCATCATGTCGCTCATGTCGGTGTTTCAGAATTAAAGTTTAAATCAGGAATCATGTCTTAAATCACGCCATCGAAACTGATGCTAGCAGAATATAAACACTGCTGTAAACAGCGCTTCTTCTTCTTCTCCTGACGTCACACTCAGCTGATCCTGCGCACTGCTGCCCCCCACAGGCGCTCCAGCGCTACTGCAGGCCGACACGAGCAGAGCATTAAAAACTTACTAATCTTAAATAATAGTATGCTAAACAACCATTTATAAACGTTTCAGAGAACATACCCAAAAGGGAATACTGGTATAATACACAGTATATACTTATTAAAACCCTACATTTAAAAAATTGTGCAGCAATCCTTGGAAATAATGTTTTTTAGCATGTTTAATCTTATTTTCAACATCAGAAACACTCACACATCTAATACAGGGTCTGTGTAACTGTACAAACTCTCTTCATCTTAGATCATTCAAACACAAGCTGACAGTGAAGCAGGGAAACTCTCACACACTCTTTCAGTATTGCTTTATTTATTTGGGCTTTATTTCATAAAGGACGGGATGATATACAGCGAGAGCTGGAAGACCCCGTCGGACTCACACACACCCTGAAACCCCGTCGGACTCACACACACCCTGAAACCCCGTCGGACTCACACACACCCTGAAACAGAAACAAAGACGTGATTTCAACATGGGCAACATTCGATCGGTATTTTCAATTCGCAATTTCAGTTTGCGCAGTTTGAAGGGTAATGTAAACGCGGCCAGTGTCAGCAGAATGAGAAGAACACACTTGTTTACGACGGATCCCGGAACATCCTCAGACTGTGTGGATGCCGAGCTCTTCCGGCGTGGAGATCCCGAGCTCCTGCAGAGTCGGCCTGAGCTCCTGGATCACATACGGGTAAATCTCCTGATGAGGACCAGACTTATCCTGAGAAAACACACCAAGAACATGTCAATCAGAGTAACACACACACACACACACACACACACAGACACACACACACATGTCTGGTGCACTATCTTTGTGAGGACTCTCCATAGACGTAATGGTTTTTATACTGAACAATCTGTATATTCTATCCCCTTACACTAACCCTACCCCTAAACCTGCCCATCACAGGAGACATTCTGCATTTTTACATTTTCAAAAAAACTAATTCTGTATGATTTATAAGCTTTTGTACCCATGGGGACCTCAATTTAGGTCCCCACAGTGACACGAGTCCCCATGGGTCTGTGTGCATTCAGGTTTAAGTCCCCACCGGTGTAGAAAAACATGTCCACACACACACACACACACACACACACACACACACACACACACACACACACCCTGAGCTCCTGGATCACATACGGGTAAATCTCCTGATGAGGACCAGACTTATCCTGAGAAAACACACCAAGAACATGTCAATCAGAGTAACACACACACACACACACACACACACACACACACACACACACACACACACACACACACACACACACAACACACAGCCTGAGCTCCTGGATCACATACGGGTAAATCTCCTGATGAGGACCACACTTATCCTGAGAAAACACACCAAGAACATGTCAATCAGAGTAACACACACACACACACACACACACACACACACACACACACACACACACACACACACACACACACACACACACACACATAGACACAGACACAGACACACAGACACACAGACACACACACACACACACACACACATAGCCTGAGCTCCAGGATCACATACGGGTAAATCTCCTGATGAGGACCACACTTATCCTGAGAAAACACACCAAGAACATGTCAATCAGAGTAACACACACACACACACACACAGACACACACACACACACACACACACACACACACACACACACAGCCTGAGCTCCTGGATCACATACGGGTAAATCTCCTGATGAGGACCACACTTATCCTGAGAAAACACACCAAGAACATGTCAATCAGAGTAACACACACACACACACACACACACACACACACACACACACACACACAGCCTGAGCTCCTGGATCGCATACGGGTAAATCTCCTGATGAGGACCAGACTTATCCAAAGAAAACACACCAAGAACATGTCAATCAGAGTAACACACACACACATACACACACACGCACAGACACGCACACAGAAACACACACACACACACACACACACACACACACAGATTTAAAGTCACCATGAAATCAATTGACAGTTTTTACTGCAGTGTTTATTCTAAATTATTTATCATTATTGTGTTAATAATGTTGAATCAGAATAAGTTCCTCTTGCATCATCTCATCTCTGATGACGAGGGCGGGGCAACCTGTCACTCACAGGAGATCAGCCAATAGCAAACCACAACTATCCAATCAGTTCCCCACGAATAAAATCAAGTCCCACCCACGTGTGTTTCCCTCACCTTAACGGCCTCGAGGATGCGGATGGCACTGGCGAGATCATCCAATCGCCTGCAGGCGCGCAGAGCCGAGTCCAGGATCTTCGGCTCGGGAACGAGATCGTATCCAATCAGAGTGTTCATTCCTGACAAGAAAACACACACAGGTTCACACGCGGCGGATGATGTCATGAGTTTCAGGTGTGTGATCAGTGTGAGAGATCAGTGTGAGAGATCAGTGTGAGAGATCAGTGTGAGAGATCAGTGTGAGAGATCGGTGTGAGAGATCAGTGTGAGAGATCGGTGTGAGAGATCAGTGTGAGAGATCGGTGTGAGAGATCGGTGTGAGAGATCAGTGTGAGAGATCGGTGTGAGAGATCAGTGTGAGAGATCAGTGTGAGAGATCAGTGTGAGAGATCAGTGTGAGAGATCGGTGTGAGAGATCAGTGTGAGAGATCAGTGTGAGAGATCGGTGTGAGAGATCAGTGTGAGAGATCGGTGTGTGAGATCAGTGTGAGAGATCAGTGTGAGAGATCAGTGTGAGAGATCAGTGTGAGAGATCGGTGTGAGAGATCAGTGTGAGAGATCAGTGTGAGAGATCGGTGTGAGAGATCAGTGTGAGAGATCGGTGTGAGAGATCAGTGTGAGAGATCAGTGTGAGAGATCAGTGTGAGAGATCGGTGTGAGAGATCAGTGTGAGAGATCAGTGTGAGAGATCGGTGTGAGAGATCGGTGTGAGAGATCAGTGTGAGAGATCGGTGTGAGAGATCGGTGTGAGAGATCGGTGTGAGAGATCGGTGTGAGAGATCGGTGTGTGAGATCAGTGTGAGAGATCAGTGTGAGAGATCAGTGTGAGAGATCAGTGTGAGAGATCGGTGTGAGAGATCAGTGTGAGAGATCAGTGTGAGAGATCAGTGTGAGAGATCAGTGTGTGAGATCAGTGTGTGAGATCAGTGTGTGAGATCAGTGTGAGAGATCAGTGTGAGAGATCAGTGTGAGAGATCAGTGTGAGAGATCAGTGTGAGAGATCAGTGTGAGAGATCAGTGTGTGAGATCAGTGTGAGAGATCAGTGTGTGAGATCAGTGTGAGAGATCAGTGTGAGAGATCAGTGTGAGAGATCAGTGTGAGAGATCAGTGTGAGAGATCAGTGTGAGAGATCGGTGTGAGAGATCAGTGTGAGAGATCAGTGTGAGAGATCAGTGTGAGAGATCGGTGTGAGAGATCAGTGTGAGAGATCAGTGTGAGAGATCAGTGTGAGAGATCAGTGTGAGAGATCGGTGTGTGAGATCAGTGTGAGAGATCAGTGTGTGAGATCAGTGTGAGAGATCAGTGTGAGAGATCAGTGTGAGAGATCGGTGTGAGAGATCGGTGTGAGAGATCAGTGTGAGAGATCAGTGTGAGAGATCGGTGTGAGAGATCAGTGTGAGAGATCAGTGTGAGAGATCAGTGTGAGAGATCAGTGTGAGAGATCAGTGTGAGAGATCGGTGTGAGAGATCAGTGTGAGAGATCAGTGTGAGAGATCAGTGTGAGAGATCAGTGTGAGAGATCAGTGTGTGAGATCAGTGTGAGAGATCAGTGTGAGAGATCAGTGTGAGAGATCAGTGTGTGAGATCAGTGTGTGAGATCAGTGTGAGAGATCGGTGTGTGAGATCAGTGTGAGAGATCAGTGTGAGAGATCGGTGTGAGAGATCGGTGTGTGAGATCAGTGTGAGAGATCAGTGTGAGAGATCAGTGTGAGAGATCGGTGTGTGATCAGTGTGTGAGATCAGTGTGAGAGATCAGTGTGAGAGATCGGTGTGTGATCAGTGTGTGAGATCAGTGTGTGAGATCGGTGTGAGAGATCGGTGTGAGAGATCAGTGTGAGAGATCAGTGTGAGAGATCAGTGTGAGAGATCGGTGTGAGAGATCAGTGTGAGAGATCAGTGTGAGAGATCGGTGTGAGAGATCGGTGTGTGAGATCAGTGTGAGAGATCAGTGTGAGAGATCAGTGTGAGAGATCGGTGTGTGATCAGTGTGTGAGATCAGTGTGAGAGATCAGTGTGAGAGATCGGTGTGTGATCAGTGTGTGAGATCAGTGTGTGAGATCGGTGTGAGAGATCGGTGTGAGAGATCAGTGTGAGAGATCGGTGTGAGAGATCAGTGTGAGAGATCGGTGTGAGAGATCAGTGTGAGAGATCGGTGTGAGAGATCAGTGTGAGAGATCAGTGTGTGAGATCAGTGTGAGAGATCAGTGTGAGAGATCAGTGTGAGAGATCAGTGTGAGAGATCAGTGTGTGTGTGTGTTCTTCACCTTTGCGCAGCTCCCAGGCGTCCAGGTCTGGTTTGCTGAAGTACGTCACCCAGCGCGAGTCAAACTCCTCGTCCGTCTCCACTTTAGCGTGAGAGTAACATCTGACGGCCAGCGGAGCTGCGAACAGAGGAACACATTCAGTGTGTGTGTGTGTGTGTGTGTGTGTGTGTGTGTGGGTGTGAGACAGTAACATCTGACGGATAGCGGAGCTGCGAACAGAGGAACACATTCAGTGTGTGTGTGTGTGTGTGTGTGTGTGTGTGTGTGTGAAACAGTAACAACTGACGGATAGCGGAGCTGCGAACAGAGGAAACAGACTGGAAAACCTGCTCAAGTGATCAGTGCAGGAAATCTAATTCAAACGTGAAATAGAAATATGCATCTGTTATATGACGTATAACAGCACAATACCTGTGTACAGGTTTATATTACATTACCAAATGTCTCCACAAGGAAAGTAAGACCTGAGATCACACTGAGGAGCAGCCGGCGGATCCCCATGGCCACAAACGCTTATAAATCACACAGAACGAGTTTTTGAACATGTAAAAATGCAGAAAGTTGTGTGTGTGTAGGTTTAGCAGTCGGGTTAGTGTGTGTGTGTGTGTGTGTGTGTAGGTTTAGCAGTCGGGTTAGTGTGTGTGTGTGTGTGTGTGTGTAGGTTTAGGGGTCCGGTTAGTGTGTGTGTGTGTGTGTGTGTAGGTTTAGGGGTCGGGTTAGTGTGTGTGTGTGTGAGTGTGTGTGATGGGTAGGTGTAGGGGTCGGGTTAGTGTGTGTGTGTGTGATGGGCAGGTTTAGGGGTCGGGTTAGTGTGTGTGTGTGTGTGAGTGATGAGTAGGTTTAGGGGTCGGGTTAGTGTGTGTGTGTGTGTGTGATGGGTAGGTTTAGGGGTCGGGTTAGTGTGTGTGTGTGTGTGTGTGTGTGTGTGTGATGGGTAGGTTTAGGGGTCGGGTTAGTGTGTGTGTGTGTGTGTGTGTGTGTGTGTGTGTGTGTGTGATGGGTAGGTTTAGGGGTCGGGTTAGTGTGTGTGTGTGTGTGTGTGTGTGTGTGTGTGTGTGTGTGTGTGTGTGTGTGTGTGTGTGATGGGTAGGTTTAGGGGTCGGGTTAGTGTGTGTGTGTGTGTGTGTGTGTGTGTGTGTGTGTGTGTGTGTGTGTGTGATGGGTAGGTTTAGGGGTCGGGTTAGTGTGTGTGTGTATGTGTGTGTGTGTGTGTGGGTGTGTGTGTGTGTACACTACAGGTCAAAAGATTGAAACTTAAAAAAAAGTCTCATCAAGGCTGCATTTATTTGATCAAAAATACAGTACAAACAGTGAAATATTATTCTAATGTAAATCATCTGTTCTCTATGTGAATATACAGTAAAGTGTAATTTATTCCTGTGATCAAAGCTGTATTTTCAGCATCATTACTCCAGTCTTCAGTGTCACATGATCCTTCAGAAATCACTCTAATATGATGATTTGATGATCAACAAACATTTATGATTATTATAAGAAAGAAAAAAAAACATTTGGAAACTGTGATACATTTACCATTCAATAGTTTCAGGTAAGAAAGATTTATTAAAGGACAAAAATAAAACTTCTATTCATCAAGGACGCATTAAATTGATCAAAAGTGACAGTAAAGACATTTATAATGTTACAAAAGATTCTATATCAAATAAATGCGGTTCTTTTGAACTTTCTATTCATCAAAGAATCTAGAAAACAACATGCATCACATCCAAGATCAAGATTTATAATATTATAGAAACAATCTTATGCTGAAAAACTTAATATATTATAGTACTTATATTTTACGTTCATATTAGAATATAATGTACAATTATAAATAATAATACACGTGTCATATGTGTTATTGAGGGTCATTATAAGGGCAAACACACTCTCTCACTCACACACACACACACACACACACACACACACACACACACTCTCACTCTCACACTCTCTCTTACACACACACACACACACACACACACACACACACACACACACACACACACACACACACACACCTCAACAATGAATGACCTGTCAACCATTGTATGAACTCGAGAGAATCTAACAGAATCAATGACAGGTCAATGACATCATGAGACTCGCTGTGATCCAGAAGCTTCTTCAAGCTCGTGCGTGTTTCTGTACCTGTGTAAGCGGCTCGTGCCCGGGTCAGGCTCGCGAGACCGCGCAGAACCGCTGCTGAAATCATCACTGGTCACCGAAGAACCGAAACTGTGGGTCCAAACTGGGCAGGGCGCGCGCTGATGACGCGGGGGCGCGCAGCGAGATGACGCATGTGGAAGAGGGCGGGCTGTCAGCTTCTTCTTTTTCTTTTTTTTTAACTTTAGTAAATCATTTAAAATAAAAAACATCATTAACATTCAAACACATTAATAATAAGACCAAGCAGCATATCGTAAACAACATAATAATAACATAAATTAAACAATATGAAAAGCAAATTATAACAAAATAAATTACACTCCGGGGGGATATATATATATATCAATGTATACTTCCATATATATTGCCAGTAATTTAGAGAGTTTCAAGGCACTGCTCCTTTTTACTTGTTTTAAGGATTGAAATAAAATGTTAAATACCGCAAAACATGAAGAAACTTTAGGCTGTCATCTTTCTGTTGTATTTAATTCCATCATTGTTATTATTATTATTATTATTTAATTTTTATATAAAAATGGAGGTCAAGTTGAGATATTTTTTTTTACATAAAATAAATAAATTCAGTGGTAGGTGATATTCTCATTGTTTTGTTTTTATATTTGTCACAAAGCTGTAAATAATCTATTACATTTCAGGACAGGGTTTGAATTTAAAACACATCACTTTTGAATGTGATATTTATCCAAATGAAGATTACAGGTTTATCTCTATATAATAAATTACACAAAGTAGTTCTTTCACCTCTAGATGGCAGCAGAAACACAGGAATGGACCGAAGCCTCAGACAGTGACGTCAGCTCTCGGGCGCGCGCTCTTCTAGCTGAAGAAATTAATATCTGTCTACTTTCTTAAGATTGCAGTCATATCACTGACCAACATGCTGAGATCAGATGTCCAAAGCAATCATACTCACTTTATTTCAGTAATCCCCCTAATAATTAAACACTTTCAAATCCATAATGGCTGATAAATGCCGTGTATATAGTCAACATACATTACTTGGTGCCATTACTTTTATATAAAATTTCCATTACTTAAAAGAAAATAAATATTAACTGAAATAAAAATATTGGCTGATTTTATTTCAGCTTGTTGCCAAGGCAATAATTCTCATTTTCATTTAGTAACTATATGTACCAAAATAACTAAAAGTTATAACTAAACTAAAACTGAAATAAAAATAATAAAAATGATATGGATGTTTAAAAAAATAATAAAAATGACAAAACGCAACAACTAAACTCACTGAAATAAAAAGAGGATAAAAGCCTCTAAAAATAACCCAAAATATTAGTAAAAGGCAATAACGGTACATCAGTGGTATTAAAATAACACTGCTTGGTGCACATGAAATCAAAATGAACTATATTTGTCTTCATAATCTAAAAGCAATAACTTGTTCCGCATCTAAAACTTCATCAATCCCTATTATAAGCCTAAAACCTTAAAGGTACAGTTCACCCAAACATTTAAAATCTGTCATTATTCACTCATCCTCATGTTGTTCAAAACTAGTCCTTTTAAAATGGTTACATTCTTAATATTTTATACTTCCTATAGGAACAGTTACTTTAAAAATTGTTACATTCTAAATATCTTATACTCTTATAAACTGCTACTTTTAAAAGTGTTACATTCTAAACATTTTATACTCCTAGAAACTGTTACTTTTAAAATGGTTACATTCTTAAGATTTTATACTTCCTATAGGAACTGTTACTTTAAAATTTGTTACATTCTAAATATCTTATACTCTTATAAACTGCTACTTTTAAAATTGTTACATTCTAAACATTTTATACTCTTAGAAACTGTTACTTTTAAAATTGTTACATTCTTAAGATTTCACTTCTGGAAACCTGTTCCAGAGCATTTGTGTTAAAGTTTTAAGGCATGCAGTTTTATTATCTCAGGCCTAAGCTTTAGGGAACTGTAACTTTAAGCCTTAAAGGGACAGTTCACCCAAAAAAAAAATTCTGTCATCATTTATTTACAAGTTGTTCCAAACCTTTCTTCTGTTGAACACAAAAGAAGATATTTTGAAGAATTTTGGAATCAAACAGTTGACGGTCATTGACTTGCATTGGTAAAATCTATTTAGTTGCCATATAGAAAAGATTGCGACAAAATTAAAAAATCTGGTAAAAAATGAAAGATTTATTTAAACATTTATTTAACCATAGCAACTGTACATTTTTCATGTCTGTTTTTTGTGTTTATTTAAAATTAGACAAATCTGATATTATTTTAATCTCCAATCTGTTATTTAACAGTTGAGATGCTGATCAAACCAGCAGAAGACACTATCCGGGTTTAAATCCCAGTTGCCCCATTACAATTACGCTTTTCTTATGAATTCTATTGAGAAACTATGAGAAAAAGGTGAATAAAGACTGAGAGTCAATGTTCAGAAATTATTAATTATTATTATGTTTTGAACTATAGCTGTGTTTTGCAGTGTGTTTTTTGTCAAACTCAAAAATTAGTTTATTTTTAATTATTAAAAAATGCCATTATTTTATATGAAAAACTTAATAATTGTATTTTATTGAGATTTTTTTTTTAGTTTGTCTTGTATATTTTTTTGATTAAATCAGATTTTAGCATTTTAATCTGTAATATGGTCATGTTATAATGAACCCCACCTATGGGGCATGTTGTCACATTTCACTTCCATTCTTTCAGAGTAAATCAAGAAAAAAGTATACAGTATATTAATGAAACAAAACTACATAATTGTACTAGACATGTGTGAAATTAATGCAGGAAAAAATAAATACTAACTTTGACTAAGTCAAAAAGCGTGAGGTCTGATTACCAACATTCTTCAAAATATCTTCTTTTGTGTTCAACAGAGGAAAGAAACTCATTCAGGTTTGGAACAAAATGAGGGTTAGATGACAGAATCTTCGTGTTTTTTGGTGAACTATCCCTTTAAACTTTAGGCCTGAGATAAAACTGCATAAGATCATTATCATAGTGAAACTGGAACATGTTAGTGAATGTCCTTCTCAACAGAAACAACTTCAGCACAAATACAAGTATTTTAACTTGTGATTCCTCAAACGTATCCAGTGCACTCTTCATTGTGCAGAATGATTTTAGGTCATTAGCGCTTTCAAATATTCATACAATTATCTCGGATTTCCTGCTGTTCCGACTGTGTCCTGCCTCTCAGGCATTAATCAGAGCTTGTTTGATGTGTGTAATCCGCTAATATTGTTCAGTGCGTAAACTCTGCCAGGCTTTTATTCAGCGGACATTATCGTGTCTCACAGCTTTGACTCCAGCACTGCAATTACACCCTCAACTGCTCCCATTAATTCAGCACGCAGGAGTTTCTGAGTCTGCATGAGCTGTCACACACACACACACACACACACACGCTGGCCGACGCTCCTGATCCCAGTCCAGGAATGTCTGGAGAACACCACAGGAACCAAAACTGGTCTGGGAAGAGCAAACTAGGCCATTTGTGGCGCAATATTCATCAGACACTTTCTTTGTAAATGATGAGAACATCAATAAATAAAAAAATAACACTTACATTGTCAACATGGTCAGCCTCTGGTGCTCTGAAAAATTGTACATTTGTTTTTTTTTAATAATTTTTTTATTCATTGAAATGCTACACACACACACACACACACACACACACACACACACACACACACACACACACACACACACACACACACACACACACACACACACACACACACACACACGAATCATGGACATGATTTGAAAAGGTTAAATGGTTCTGATAAAAATAACACTTACATAATCACCATTAAAAGGAGTGTGAAAATTGTTGTTCCAACCCTGTATGTTTTCTTTCTTCGACTGAACACAGAAGATATTTTGAAGAATGTGTCGGTTGCGTCAGAAATCATTTACTCTCTTGAGTAGGTGTTTATTTTGAATAAGTAATTACTTCACGCCCGCTAAAAAAAATACGTTCTATATAGTAAGAATTTAAGGTAACACTTTATTTTACAGTGTCCTTGTTACATGTACTTACCATAGTAATAACAGTAAATTATGCATAATTACACGCAACTAACCCTCAACCAAACCCTAATCCTACTCTAACCCTATAGTAAGAACATGTAGTTGCTTAATATTACTCAGTACTTAAATGTATAATTACATTGTAACAATGACATTGTAAAATAAAGTGTTTCCGAATTTAATCTGGACGAACTACATTCATGTTGTCATTATCATGTGATCTACCAGTGTTAGTTGTGTCGCTTCGCTGTCATTCAGAAATCCTCTCCCGTGGCCTCATGGGATAGTGAAGTGTCCATCATATGCACACTTCAGAATCCCGCCGGAAGAAGTATAGGTCATTCGAGGACTTTTATGAGTTCTGTGAATTCAGACATACTTCTTTAGTCACTGTAGAATACTGAAGCCGATGAGTTCAGTGCCCAGACAGAAACATGGTGTCGGCCCGGATCCGGCCCACATCTGGTACACATGGATTCCACACGGCCCAGGTGTGGGCCGGATCCGGGCTGACACTATGTTTCTGTCTGGGTGGTATGGGGGAAAAAATCCAATGGAAGTCAGTGTCTGCTGTCAACTGTTCGGTGGAACTATCCCTTTAAGGCAAATTTCAACTTGTAGATTTCACCATATATTCTCCAGATTTTTCATTCAGAAGTTTTCTGAATATTTGAATATGCAAATGAGGCATTGTCTAATTACATATGGACCAGTTTTCATGCATAAATCCCAGAACAGAAATCTGAACATTGCATAAAGCCATGTTCAAAATTCTTGGTAGATTTCTCTGACTTTAGAGTTAAAGTTTTTGCAGAGGGGATTTTGGATTCACTACATAAATCAGAAAATATTGTGCTTTTGCCTGTATTATTAAATTTGGAAAGTTTGGTTGTTACATTCTTAAGATAATACTTCTTTTACTTTTAAAATGGTTACATTCTTAAGATTTTACAACTAGAAACTGTTTTAAAATTGTTACATTCTAAATATTTTACTTCTAGAAACTGTTACTTTTAAAATGGCTACTTTTCCAAAATTCCATTTTAGAGCTGCATGAACTTTGGAAACAGTTTTTAATCCTTAAAAACGTCATGATCAACATTAATGAATCTTGCAGCAAATGTAGGAGCTCTTGCTGATGTTTTGCAGTCATTTGGGAATGACAGAGTTTAATCTGCAGGAACTTCTCAAGATTTGTTGGAAAAAAAGCTAGGAAAAATACAATGTGTCTTAAGTCTTCTCACTATAAGTGATATAGAAATATTTTTGGATGATGTCAGTAAAAGTCAATGTAAAACTACTGATCAAACAGTACTTTATATAGACTTGTCAGATAATACGGTGGGTGGCAACTGTTGCTATGCTCTGATTGGTCAGTTTTCAGAGGCGGGGCTTCATGGATCAATTGTTTGAGAAATCCACTGCTTTTCTCCTGTTCTCATTCTCTCCCCATTTCTTTTGCTCTTACTATTATATGAAATGAAAGTGGTTTGCATAATTTACAGGACATTCTTTTTGTGGACATTCACAGCATTCATTTCCTCTGAATGCATAATCAATCTTAGTGTTATTTGCAGAAGATCCGGTTTGTGTCGGCTCAGGGCCGTCCGGAGTGAAGAGAACGGGCCCTGCGGCTCCTGGGAACATCAGCCTGTAAATATTCAATTTAAAGGATTCCCAGATAAGAGTGTCTGAAAAACGGAGGCAGCGGCCATTCTTCTTGATAAGAAAAGACGCCACCGTCTGCAGAGAGAGAGATAGTGAACTCCTACAGTACAGCAACCCAGAGCTCTCGACCACAGAGAGAGAGAGAGAGAGAGAGAGAGAGAGAGAGAGAGAGAGAGAGAGAGAGAGAGAGAGAGAGAGAGAGAGAGAGAGATAGTGAACTCCTACAGTACAGCAACCCAGAGCCCTCGACCACAGAGAGAGAGAGAGAAAGAGAGAGAGGGAGAGAACAGAGAGAGAGAGAGAGAGAGAGAGAGAGAGAGAGAGAGAGAGAGAGAGAGAGAGAGAGGGAGAGAACAGAGAGAGAGAGAGAGAGAGAGAGATAGTGAACTCCTACAGTACAGCAACCCAGAGCCCTCGACCACAGAGAGAGAGAGAGAAAGAGAGAGAGGGAGAGAACAGAGAGAGAGAGAGAGAGAGAGAGAGAGAGAGAGAGAGAGAGAGAGAGAGAGAGAGAGAGAGATAGTGAACTCCTACAGTACAGCAACCCAGAGCTCTCGACCACAGAGAGAGAGAGAGAGAGAGAGAGAGAGAGAGAGAGAGAGATAGTGAACTCCTACAGTACAGCAACCCAGAGCTCTCGACCACAGAGAGAGAGAGAGAGAGAGAGAGAGAGAGAGATAGTGAACTCCTACAGTACAGCAACCCTGAGCCCTCAACCACAGACAGAGAGAGATTATATTATTATATAATATAATTATTATTATATATATATATATATATTATTTTCTCATTATATTGTAAAAGGAACAACAGAGAAAGGGAAAAGGGAAAAGGAAAAGAGAAAAAAAGGGAAGGGGAAGGGAAAAAAAAAAAGGAAAAAGTTTTTTTTTTGTTTTTTGTAATGTAGTATTTTGTATGTTTATGACACTGTATATAATATATGTGACACCTACTATATGTATTTCTATTTGTATTTTTTTTTTTTTTTTTTTTTTAATATGTGATATGTATTGTAATGTATTTTCTGTAAACTGCTTTGGCAACAACATGTTTCTTTGTTCATGCCAATAAAGCAAGTTGAATTGAATTGAATTGAGAGAGAGAGAGAGAGAACAGAGAGAGAGAGAGAGAGAGAGAGAGAGAGAGAGAGAGAGAGAGAGAGAGAGAGAGAGAGAGAGAGAGAGAGTTCTAACAGGTTTTATAAATCCAAAAGAGAAATGTATTTTCACCTGAGAAAGGCTTTAGACTGTATTAAACGTGACAGGCCAGTTCACAAATACAAAAAGCACTCTTTTTTTTTTTCCTCCTCTTCTTTTTCCCTGCTGTCTGGAGGAAAATTATCGAAATTCTGTCATCATTTGCTCACCTTCATGTTGTACCAAAATGAAAAAAAAAAAGTTCCTTAATCAGTATTTTTGTCTTTTGCCATGTATTTGTTTCCTGTAAACGTATCAAAACATTCTTAAAAATGTTACTTTTAAAGTTGGTTACATTCTTAAGATTTTACTTCAAGAAACTGTTTATTTTAAAATTGTTACATTCTTAAGATTTTACTTCCAAATAACTTTACATTTAAAATGGTTAAATTCTAAATATTTGACTTCAGAAACTTACTTTTAAAATTGTTACATTCTAACGATTTTACTTCTAGAAACTGTTACTTTTAAAATTGTTACATTCTTACGATTTTACTTCTAAAAATTGTTACTTTTAAAATTGTTACATTCTTACAATTTTACTGTTACTTTTAAAATAGTTACATTCTTATGATTTTACGTCTAAAAACTGTTACTTTTAAAATTGTTACATTCGATTTACTTCTAGAATCTTACTTTTATAATTGTTACATTATTAAAATTTTACTTTAAAAAAACGTTACTTTTAAAATGGTTACATTCTAAAAAATTTACTTCTAGAAACTGTTACTTTTTAAAATGATATTTTAAGATTTTACTTCAAGAAACTGTTTCTTTTAAAACTGTTACATTCTTAAGATTCTACTTCCAAATAACTTTACTTTTAAAATGGTTAAATTCTAAATATTTGACTTCAGAAACTGTTACTTTTAAAATTTTTACATTCTTACAATTTTACTTTCTAAAAACTGTTACTTTTAAAATTGTTACATTCTTACAATTTTGCTTCTAGAAGCTTACTTTTATAATTGTTACATTCTTAAGATTTTACTTAAAAAAACTTTACTTTTAAAATGGTTACATTCTAAATATTTTACTTCTAGAAACTGTTACTTTTAAAATTGTTACATTCTAAATATTTTACTTCTAAAAAAAACGATTACTTTTAAGATGGTTACTTTTTCAAAAATCCTTAATAGAGCAGCATGAACATTTCTCTAAATCTACTTTTGTGTGTGGGGTGTGTGTGTGTGTGTGTGTGTGTGTGTGTGGGGGGGGGGGTATTATGGGTTTGGAACAACATGAGGTTGAGTAATTAATGACAGAAATTTCAATTCTGGGGTTGAACTATTCCTTTAATTTAAAAAAAAAAAAAATTCCAGGGGATAATACTCACTTAAATCCAGTCCATCTCAAGTTTATTTGTATAACACTTTTCACAAATCATATCGTTTCAAAGCAGCTTTACAGAAAATGTTTCAATGTTCCAATTAGGAAGTGTTCAGTTAAAGTGATGTCCATATGTCAGTGATATAAAGCTATATTATAACATGTTATTAAGTTAATTCATGTACTCAGCGAAGCAGAGCATGAACATGTTAGGCAGTGATTACAGCTTAATGATTATAATATATGACTGTTTTGTACGTCGATCCACTTAAACGGTGGAGAATGGCTCCAGAAACACCGAGGTCATGTGTTCAGTTCCCAGGGAATGCATGAATGATTACACATAAAATCCTGAAGAATTTCTGAAACCTGACACTCAAACACCAGAACCTCAAACCAAATCTGCAAAACCAAACACTAATTTTCTGCCTTCGACTAAGTTTTCAATTTCATAAAAATTTTTTTTGCAAACCACAACACACAGTTCTCTGTAACACACACACACAAATCTAACAGGAAGTCTCTTGATTTCCTTTTTCAAACACAACCTGTCAAAACACCACAGTAATTCATCAGAGCCTCACACACACTTCTCACACACACACACACACACACACACACACACACACACACACACACACACACACACACACACACACACACACACACACACACACACACACACACACACACACACACACACTCCTCACATGTGCAAACACTCATCGCTTTACTGAACACCAATCAATCATGGCTTTAGAATAGACCCATAATAGGTCAAAGGTCGAGTTAAAGGTTTTTCGGACTGTGTAATACTGTAATTCACGAACACAAACACTTACAGTAAAAAAATAAATAGTTTGGTTTCAATTTTGCTTTCCAACATCTCTCTGCCAATTACTTTCAATCTTTTACAGAAATGTTTATATGAGCTTTAGGTTTTTTAATAACTGTGTGTCTATGACATATCCAAAAATATATTATTATGGCAATGTTTCATCTCAGAAACATTTGTCTTACATTGTAAACACCTACAATGTAAGACAAATGTTTCTGAGATGTGTTTGTGATATTTTGAATGCATGTTGTGTGTGCAATTCTTGGATTTGTGTGTAAAGTTTGGAAAAAAAAGAGGCAAAGTTTGGAAAATGTGTGAAAGCGTTGAAAAAAACTGTAATGCGAATGCCAACATAAGACACTTTAGCCAAATGCATCAGTGTAATGTAAATATTCAGTGTGTTTGTGCTTTTTAAATAAGCATTGTGACGCTTTATAACACTGTTCCTTCATTAATGAGTAACTACACAGGAACTAACGAGTAACGCACTGTTAACATTCTAGTAACTACTATTAACTAACAACAAACTCTGATTAATGAATTAGTGAGTAATATCGCTCAGGTGAATGTGGAAGTTCACTATTAGATAATCAATAACTACTGATTTTCATTCCTCCCAGATATACAGGTTCATAATTAACATTATTCATTATTATTCAAAATCTTACAAAAATCTCATGACTTTAGTCAAAGTTATCATGTTTTTCACTTTAGAAAACTGATCCAAATTATTACTAGTTCCTTTAGACAGATGTGCTAACACTTGAGTCATTACTAATGTGTTACTGTACCTTTTATTATAAATTATGCACTATTCATGTTAATTATGAACCTGTATATAGTAGTTATGTGTGAGTATAATGACGTAAGATTTTGAATAATAATTTGGTAACACTTTAGTCATTACTAGAAAG
>CM040827.1:1429033-1431533 GCA_022828995.1 Vimba vimba
CATATGCATACTTAAATTAAATTAGCGATATTGCATGCTCAAAAACAGGATTAAACTCAAGATTGTGACGTGCATATGCACTCTAAAAACATTTTTGGTTCTCCAAAGAACCTTTCAGTGATCAGTTCTTCAAAAACACACACACTTTTCTTAGTGTGAAGAACCTTTCAGATTCCATGCATGTTAAAGGTCCTACATCGATGCCAATAAACACGCTTGATCTGTAAGAGTGTGTGTTGGTTATGACGTCTCACAGTCGTTCTCTGGTTCTGAGAGAGTTTAACACACACACACACACGACTCTCAGAGACACACACTCTTGGCCAGCTTCTCCATCAGATCTGTAAGAGTGTGTGTTGGTTATGACGTCTCACAGTCGTTCTCTGGTTCTGAGAGAGTTTAACACACACACGACTCTCAGACACACACTCTCTTCACCAGCGGCTCCGTCTGATCTGTAAGAGTGTGTGTTGGTTCTGAGAGAGTTTAACACACACACGACTCTCAGACACACACTCTCTTCACCAGCGGCTCCGTCAGAGAGTCGGTCGAGTCCAGAGATCGTTTCTCCGGCGCTTGGGAAGCTTCTCCCGCGAGTCTCGGGTCCCAGAACGCCGGAGGCTGGTATCCCGGTTCCAGCGGGTCCAGTGGGTCTTTGGAGAGCAGGATTCGGATGGACGGGAGCGTCCGGTGGATGGTCATCTCCGAGTCTCCTTCCTCCTGACTCTCCCAGATCTCCCGTAAGCCCTTATACTGGAGTTTGGTGATCTGATGGAGACCAGCGATCTTCCTCTTCATGATCTCGGCACACGTGATGGTCTTGGTGACGGCCCGACCGGACCCGCTGAACACGACCTGTCTCAGTCCGGTCTGACCGTCCTGCATGCGTGTCATGGCGAATCCCATGAGATTCCGGATTTTACTGCCTTCCTTCACTCTCATGTCCAGCACATCCGACGCCAGCCCGGGGAACGGACACACACTGTCCTCCTCGATCCGACACACCTTCTTAAACCCGCCGGCGTGAGCCTGCTTGATCTGGGCGTTCGTATCCCGACCCGGGTCGGATTGAGTGTTATCCCGACCGGCGCTCAGCTCCATCTCGATGACCTCAGGACTGATGACGGACAATCATTCCTTCATCCTAAACACTCACATTACATGCGATTCCCAGTCTTTTCCAATTAGTCCTGCAGGGGAATCGCTTGAAACACATCATGACTTATTCATGAGATAATGAACAGAAAGTTGTGGATGTTCTGCACAGCGAACAGGGCGGGATTTTCCCACGTGTCCCAGCATCCAACTTTCTCCTAAAGATTCGAACTTCCGGAAATTAAGTGACAGAGAGGTTTTGGTTTTCAGATAGCGCACTTACTTCTGTGGGACGATCCGGTTAAAGAGCCAGCTTTTCTCCGGTCTCTCCCGATGTCCTTTCCACCTCACGGATTCGGTCACTCCAGTGCATCTTCCTCTCTTTCGTTGTCCTTTTCCGTTTCTCCTCTTCTTCCATGAGCTGGCAGGGCTGAATCTCTCCGCTCCTCAGCCGTCACTCGTGTTGCCTCGTAAATGCTGGAGGGGGGGATAAGAGAGAGAGAGAGAGAGAGGGAGGGAGAGAGAGAGAGAGAGAGGGAGGGAGGGAGGGAGAGAGAGAGAGAGAGAGAGAGAGGGAGGATCAGCCTTCTTAAAGCAACAGTAACCTCGTTAAATAATACTGTTAAATAAACACTTCTTTATACGGTGGGAAAACCTTCTTTCGCTGATAGAAGACTGCACTCTCTGTTCTCTTCAATCTTCAGTTCAGTTTCTGATCTAAATATTTATCTAGATAGAAATGGTAACTGGTTGGTAACTTGATGGATCATGCTTATTTTATCAAAATTATTTGAATATTCAATAAGTTGATTAGCTATTCAATCTGCTGTTGAATAAAAATGGAAAAAATAAAATTCTAATTAAATAAAAAAATTCTATGATAGTCAATTCAATTCAATTCAATAAAGCTTTATTGGCATGACAAAAATACATTTGTATTGCCAAAGCATGAAAACAACATATAAAATGATTTAAACACTCACTCACACTCACACATACACTCAGTATGTATGAGAGTGTGAGATAGTCTCTCTCTCTCTCTCTCTCTCTCTCTCTCTCTCTCTCTCTCTCTCTCTCTCTCTCTCTCTCTCTCTCTCTCTCTCTCTCTCTCTCTCTCTCTCTCTCTCTCTCTCTCTCTCTCTCTCTCTCTCTCTCAAATTCAAATGTAAATTCTAAATGTGCTTTATTGGCATGACAATTGTTTCAATGAATTGCCAAAGCATTTATAGTTTTTACAGTGATTCATCATTCACACATACATACATTGAAAAAGTAAGTAGAACAATCAATCAACATTTTAGAGTTCTGTGAAGAATTTAGAATTCAGTGTGTGTGTGAGAGCCTGCATGTGAATATGTGTGTGTGTGTGTGTGTGTGTGTGTGTGTGTGTGTGTGTGTGTGTGTG